>CM053756.1:956502-1051949 GCA_028658305.1 Pachyuromys duprasi | reverse complement strand
CGGGGCGGGCGGCGGCGGCGGGGGCGGCGGCGGCGGGGCGGGCGGCGGCGGGGCGGGCGGCGGCGGCGGCGGCGGCATGCAGCCGGGCAGCGCCGCCGTGACCTCGGGCGCCTACCGCGGGGACCCGTCCTCCGTCAAGATGGTGCAGAGCGACTTCATGCAGGGGGCCATGGCCGCCAGCAACGGCGGCCATATGCTGAGCCACGCGCACCAGTGGGTCACCGCGCTGCCCCACGCCGCCGCCGCCGCCGCCGCCGCCGCCGCCGCCGCCGTGGAGGCCAGCTCGCCGTGGTCGGGCAGCGCGGTGGGCATGGCCGGCAGCCCGCAGCAGCCGCCGCAGCCGCCGCCGCCGCCGCCGCAGGGCCCCGACGTGAAGGGGGGCGCGGGCCGCGAGGACCTGCACGCGGGCGCGGCGCTGCACCACCGCGGGCCGCCGCACCTCGGGCCCCCGCCGCCGCCGCCGCCCCCGCCGCACCAGGGCCACCCCGGGGGCTGGGGCGCCGCCGCCGCCGCCGCCGCTGCCGCCGCCGCCGCCGCCGCCGCCGCGCACCTCCCGTCCATGGCGGGCGGCCAGCAGCCGCCGCCGCAGAGCCTGCTGTACTCGCAGCCCGGGGGCTTCACGGTGAACGGCATGCTGAGCGCGCCCCCGGGGCCTGGAGGCGGCGGCGGCGGCGCGGGTGGCGGCGCCCAGGGCCTGGTGCACCCGGGGCTGGTGCGCGGGGACACGCCCGAGCTGGCGGAGCACCACCACCACCACCACCACCACGCGCACCCGCACCCGCCGCACCCGCACCACGCGCAGGGCCCCCCGCACCACGGCGGCGGCGGCGGCGGCGCGGGCCCGGGACTCAACAGCCACGACCCGCACTCGGACGAGGACACGCCGACGTCCGACGACCTGGAGCAGTTCGCCAAGCAGTTCAAGCAGCGGCGCATCAAGCTGGGCTTCACGCAGGCCGATGTGGGACTGGCCCTGGGCACGCTCTATGGCAACGTCTTCTCGCAGACCACCATCTGCCGCTTCGAGGCCCTGCAGCTCAGCTTCAAGAACATGTGCAAGCTCAAGCCGCTGCTCAACAAGTGGCTGGAGGAGGCGGACTCGAGCACCGGCAGCCCCACCAGCATCGACAAGATCGCGGCGCAGGGCCGCAAGCGCAAGAAGCGGACCTCCATCGAGGTGAGCGTCAAGGGCGCGCTGGAGAGCCACTTCCTCAAGTGCCCCAAGCCCTCCGCGCAGGAGATCACCAACCTGGCCGACAGCCTGCAGCTCGAGAAGGAGGTGGTGCGCGTCTGGTTCTGCAACCGGCGCCAGAAGGAGAAGCGCATGACGCCGCCCGGCATTCAGCAGCAGACGCCGGACGACGTGTACTCGCAGGTGGGGACCGTGAGCGCCGACACGCCGCCGCCGCATCACGGGCTGCAGACCAGCGTGCAGTGAGGCCGGGCGCCGCGCGCAGAGGGCCGCCGCTGCCGCTGCCGCCGCCGCCTCCGCCCCACCGGGAGCCATCGAGGGCCGCCTCCGAGGGCCGCCGCCGCGCGGGCCCAGAGCCCGGCCCGCCCCAGGCCCTCTGGCCGCCTCCCCTCCGCCCAAAGACAGGCGAGCCACGGCCCTCGGAGGGGAGAGAACGACTGGGGAAGCTCCGAGCATGAGACTCCTTCGGCAAGTCCGAGGAAGGAGGGACCAGAAAATTTTAAAGCCTAATAAATACTGAGACTGTTTTATATGCGCATCGGACAGACAGAACCGGAGGAGGAGAAGGGGTCACCGGGCAGCTCCTATACGCTGTGGCGGCGGTTCGTCTCTGCTTTGAAAGAAGGGTGAAGGTGCCTAACCCACTCATGGCGCTCCCGAGGTACTGTCCTATGCAGCGTGGCCGCCGGAGGGGGAGAGCACCTGCCTAGCGCTCTCCTTTGAGAAGAGAGAGAACCCCTCCCCTTTCCTCCGCTTCTTCCAAAAGGGCTGCCTAAAAGGTCCACGGAAACTTCCTCTGTTGGGAGTGACCCGAAAAAAGACACCCCGGTCTTTGTGCAGGCCTGGTTGATCCGGGACAGTGTTTCTTCTTGGCCATATGAAAGTCTTGGGGGAACAAATAATACCTAAGACATGGGAAGGAAGGAGAAACAGAGTCTGGGGGGACAAGATCCGCAGGTTCTGAAGTTCACAGGCTGAACAGGAAAGCCAAAAGAGAGCGTCCTCACCACCGTACCCTGGGAAATCAGAGCACCGCAAAAGAGCCAGGGCTGGGAGCCGGCGAAGGGCAGCCCGCTGGCAGAGGGCACAGAGGCAGGCGAGGGCCTTGGAGACCGCCCAGAGAGGCCAGGGCTCTGCCGACCCCCGCTCGGGGTGGACCATGCCTACGGATTTCACCGCTAATATTTTTTTTATTAACATTTTTTATTTTTTATTTCTGGACTGACTCCGATAAAAAGGGTGTGGAAAGACAGCTCCAGCGGTGCACTTCCCTTGACTTCTGCCCTCAGTCCGTTGCCAACTTAGACTGAATGGGTGCTGCGGATGAGACCGTGTAATACTGCCTTTTCCAAGCAGTGTCTTTGGTAGGTTTTAATAAACAGACTTTTCAAATGACGGCAATATAGAATCGTTAGATCCGTTGTTGATCTAAAAATATTTGCTTTATATTTTCATTAAATGACTTCTTTTAATATTTTATTCAGAATACTTATGAACTGCTGCAAAACGGTAATTTATTTTTCCCCAGATCTTGTATTACGTGTTTTTTTCAGACGAGCACAAATCAAAATGAAATGAAAATATGGACAGTTGTTAGGTAATAAGGGTATCTTTTGATGTGATCATTTGATTGTAATTTAATTTGAGTAGTGATTCCGTAAGAGCTGATTGAGAAAATAAATTTGTTAGAATGAAATAGTCTGTGTCTGATGCGTAAACACTGTGTGGGAAGAAAAGAGTTCTCTAGGAATTTTTTTTTTTTTTTTTTTTTTTTTTACTAATGCGGATCCTGAAGTCAGAGCATTAAGGGAGCCCACACACAAAGGTGTGTTTGAAACCTCAAGAGCAGGCTAGGGTTGCTGGCAATGCCCATGCATTGGAATAGGGGCTATTCACTCCTTGCTGGTCCATAAGTTTCACAATATTTTCCTTACCCTCAGTTTCAATGGGTGTCTCTAGTGTTTTTGCTGAGTGGTTTATAAATACTAGCCATTTTCTTGAAAGTACCTGTGTTTTGAATTGCATAAGTGAACTGCTTCACCAGTGAAAATATGCCCACCAGACAATCATGGTAAAAACAGCTCCTCTTCGTCAGCGGCTCCCTCTTATCTCCTTGCCTTCCAGCTTATCCCTGTTTCTCTTCTTTTCTTCTTCTGTGAAGATCGATAGTTGCAAAGGATAGTTTATAAGTCCATGAAGTATTCTGATATAAATTACTCCCCATTGATACCTGTATGTGATTACATTTCAGTTATTAAGGTGATGGTTGCCTTTCTTTCTTCTTTCTTGAAAGAAGACAGACAGCCTGCTTTGCTCCTTACTGCAGTTGCTACCATTTCAGCCTCCATGGTTTGGTCCTCTAGGAACCTGAATCTTCAAGTTTACCGACGCTGAGGGCTTTCACTTTTTAGGTCACTTTTTAGATAAGCCCCTGCAGTATGCTCACATTTGTCAAGCTAGTGCACCAATATTTACAACATGGAGAAATGAAAACGCCAGGCCTCAGGTTATGAGTCCTAAAGAGGACAAAGGCTCTGATTGGTTGAGTCCCTGTGTATTATATGTTTTGTTTTTGTGGGGATTTTTTTATTTTGTTTTGTACTTAGGTGAAAAGGCAATACAGGAGTTTCCCCCAATCTCACTCAGCTACGCTTCACTTTTTATTTAACTCTGTCACCTTCAGCGGCCCCCTCATAATATAGATTCAAGGGTTAAAAAATTATCCTGGGAAACTGTGAGAACAAGGAGCAGTTATTTCTCCCAGACAGGCTCTATAGCACAAATCAAGCCTATCCAGATGGTCATGGATTTGGGTTGCATTATTTTAGACACTACATTGTAGTAAAAATCACAATCATTCTGATTTGTGAAATCTGAAAAAAGGCCGTATTTATTAAACAGAGAGAAGTAGAGGGGAAGGAAGACAAGAAATTACACTTTATTTTTCTCTGTGTTCCTGTTTTCTGTTCCTCCTACCATTGTTATCACAAGGCCTGGAGTTGGGATGGAGTGTGAGGGTCAGCATTTTGTTTGTTTGTTGTTGTTGTTGTTGTTTGAGAGACCCTCCCCTCGAGGGTCGGCCAGGAAGGACTCGCCAGAAGCTGGGAGCTGGCCAGGTTGTTTGTAAGTGGTGCACACCACTAGCCTGTGAAAGGAGTCTTGGGGGACTTGGGGGGGTTGTTTTGGTTTTTTTGTTTGTTTGTTTGTGTTCAGGCTGGGAAAGTGGTGCTCGATTAAATGGGAAATGGGTATAGATAAAATTTTGGGAGGTATCTGCTTACTGGATTTAGTGGGGGACAAAAGAGCTAAGCTTAGATTTTATACTGTTTTTCTATTTAAAAAAAAAAACTTCACTGATTATTTTGGAAGAAGCCCTTACTTGGGGGCAGCAGAGTAACTTTGGACTGAAGAAGCTGGGCAAACAAGGCAGTTTTGTTTGTCATTTTGTGTTTTATAAAGTAAGCAAATGCTTGCACTTTAAAAAAAAGTCAACCCTTTGAATGTATTTACAAAATGGAATTCATGGTTGAAAACACAACAGAGAAGATGTAAGTGTGAGGTTTTGTGCTAAGGTCATATTGTGCACATGTAAATAATGAAAATACTGTTATATATCACCAGGTCTCTTTACATAAATTTGATCATTGTGTTCCTTTGCAGCACAAACGTCTTGTGCCTCGCCAACTGCCCATTTGTTCCTTCCATTTCAGTCGGCCCCCACCTCCCCTTCCAACCCAATGGGAAGTGACAAAGTTCTGTTCCATCAGCTTGGCTAGTTTCAAACTAGGTCCATTTATAGTTTACAGTAGACTGCGGCTCTTGAGCCAGTATCCAAGCCTTGATCACCTCATCCACCCAATCACCTTCCCCTGACAAACTGTACAATAAATAATTCAAGGTGTATTTAAAATACGTCACTTTACTGTTACTGCTCTGCATTTTTCCTCTTTAGCGTTAGCAAAGGATTCTTTCTCTTTTCAAAATAGAACTGTCCATTACTGATCTTAAGAGACTCCCTCTGCTTCCTCGTGGCTCCTCCGGTGTTTGCTAATTACCATGCTCATGATCTGTTTTGTATGAATGGTTTTCAACATTCAGAGAATAATTGGTTCTTATATCAAATGCAGTATATACTATTCATAGTTTTATCAATAAGTGTAATATTTTAAATAATTTTAACAATTAAATTTGTTTTTAAATTATATATTTGTAAAGTATTTATCCTGTTGGAAGCAACAATATATTGTTGTATTTATTCGTTTATTTTTGTAATAAATGATCAACCTCTTCAAGCTAAATCAAAAATGACACTTTTATATATCTATACAAAATGCATTTAAAGAGATGGGCATATTTGCACCAATTTGTATGTAAATAGAGAAAGAGCCATCAATAACTTGTAGCTTTCAGAACTAAATTGAAGGAAGAAACATCCTTTCACATGGAGTTTTGTTTGCCCACGTTCCAGGGTAATTAATCAAATCTAAAATAAATGCAACAGGTATTGGCACTAGATATAGGATTGGAACTAGGCATTTAGGGTGTGGGCCTGCTCCACACACACACACACAAACACACACATACACACACCTTAAGATGGAAAGATAGTAGAGAATATTGTTCTTTCCAGAAATGCATGCACCTGCCTGTACCGATGCTCTTGCAATGGAAAACCCAAGAGCTGGCTGAGCTTGTGCTGCCCCTGAGGGGTCGAGGCTTTCCGAGACCTAGAGCGGTGACAGGGTAAAAGGGGTGCCAGGTTTAACCGTTACTACAGAAGTGTTTAGAGTCCTCGAGAAGGACCGAGGGTGGAGTGGCCTTCTCCCTCAGCTGGTGACAGAAGTCACCAGCGCAGGTGGTGTTGTTAGCAGTGGTGCGTGAGAGAGTTGGGGGCCCTGCTTCCCGGACCAGCCAGCTCTTTTCTTTCGGTTGCTTTGCTTGGATGGCCATTTCAATTCCTTGGGGCTCCTAGTCCCAGGGCCTGAAGGTCACACGTGTGACCTCCTGGCTGCAGGAGCCCCAGGATAGGCTTGATCTTGATTTCAATAAGGAAATCAGAGGGCTCTGTGTTTACCTCCTGAACTTTCCAGCCTAGGAAAGGAAATAGCAAGGAGTCTGGAAGAGCAGGGGTGGGGGAGGCGGAGATAGCAAGAGGGATACTTGTGTAATCAGATTCTTTGATTTTGTTAGCCTGGCTCATGGCCTATTAATTAGATTACTCTCTCTTTCATTCTTGATTTCACATCCGTGTTTGTTCCTGTATCCTAAAATGTGGGCGCGAGCTTGGCGAGCAGGAGCCTATGATGTCACTGCCGGCCAGCGGCTGCGGCCTGGCCTTCTGGTGGGCTGTGGGCTGTGGGCTGAGTTCTTGATGAGACCGCTTTTCCTCGAGGAAGAGTGGGCTCTGGAAGTGACCTCAGAGGGGTCTGGGAAGAGGGCAACAGACATTCTTTTGGCCGTATGTGTGTGTGTGTGTGTGTGTGTGTGTACACACACGCGTGAGGGTAAGAAATGGGAAAATCACAATCTGCTCTGGCGTGGGAGGCCCTAGAGACACTAGCGACTTGGTCAGGTGAGGGCTTGCCTCTGGTGAAAGGCACTGAGAGAGCACCGGAGGTGAAGGGGAGCGGAAGGGGTCCGGCAGCTTAAGCCCTCCTGCTCTCCCCGAGGAAGGGCTGCACAGCTGCTGAGGTAGGGTGGCGGCAGGCAGGCCCAGCAAGGCCCTGGTAGCTGAACGGTGGCAGCTGCTGCGGGTCCCACAAGTTGTTTTTCTCGTGGAGACCATTCAGCAAAACGCAGGATCCTTTCTCAAAGATTTAAATTTCGCGGATGAATTACCATACACCGGTTGCTTAGCAACTAAATTCAAGCCGGGCTAAGAATATGCAAGCTTTTTTTGTATTCTCATTAATAAAAATGCCACTCTGACACAGGAACCCGACTTTGGATCACTGCAACTTCTGTAAAAGCTGTAGGAGAATGCAAACCGGTCCTGCCATTTAATTACAGATCAAAATGGCTTGAAACGTGATGTTTTGTTCATCTATCTTCCTAAAAGCGATGTAAAAAATAACGGCTTTCAAGAGTAAATTTTCTTCTTCTTCTTTTTTTTTTTAAATGGAGTTGTCTGCCGGGGTTACTGATAACTGTCAACTGAAACCTTTTGAAATGTTCCCTTTCATCAACATTTCTACTCTTCTCCCTAGTTCACCCAACTCGGTACTATTATTTCTGTTGTGGAGATCAGCTGGCCTTGGGCACCTTAGAGACTGTGGCAGTTGAGGAAGTAATCCACAAGCCTACTGGCTAGAGGAAGCCTGAGAACAAGAGAGTGAGGAGGAGAAAAGTTCTAGAAGTTTCCTGGAAAGGTTGCAAGAGTTGTTGAGAGCCTAAATTTGGAGGTTTGGCTATCCCTTTTTGTCAGGCATGAAGGGAATGAAACAGAAATGCCTGTTGTTTTTGGATCTTCTGTTCCGGGGTCTGCCTCTCAGCCACTGGCCGACTGACCGTTGAATATATAGAAGGTTGAATTTGGGCCTCGCCAGGGCTTTCTCAGAAATTCTCCTCCCTAGGGCTCTTCAGGGGCCCAGGACAATACTCTTGACTGGCCCTGGCTTTTCAAAGACTGCAGCCCAGGCCTCGGATTTGCTGTTTTCAGGGGGCAAATTCCGTGCCTCCCCCAAAGGATGAAGAGTGATGCTTTGGTTAAGAACAAGGTTCCCAGTGACTTCTTTCCAATAGTCCAAAAGCAGAGGGCGAAGCAGTCAGGGCAGAATGACCTGTACGGGCAGGTGGTGGTGTGGAACTCCTGACAGCCAGGGCTGTGCAGCACGGGGCTCAGGGCCTGAGGCTTGCTGGATGTTTGGGGCTACCCGAGCCGGGGGCCCGGTTTTCCTGAGCAGCCTTGGACACTTGGAGCAGGCCTTGGCTTCTCTTGAGCCACAGGGCGCCAGTCTGTTGCCAGCCCCTGTGTGATCACCTGCAGCGCCGGGTGTCAGCTCCACACTGTAGAGCCCCAGGCCGGCAGAACCATACCCCACAGTCTGCGGGCTCGGGCGCTGACAGGAATGCCAATCAGCTAGTGTGTACCCAATGTCCCACCAGGGAAGCTGCATGCTGGCTTTGCTTCTAAACCTTACAAAATGTGGAGGGGCTTAGCTTTAGATAAAACATTGGCAAATGTGAGCCCCTCACTCCACCCCGTACACAAAGGTTCCGGTAATAGTCCCAGAGAACCAGCCCCCTGCAGCCCATAAAAATTTGCATACTGGAAACTAGAGAGATGGCATGTCCCGGGGTCATCCTAGTATGTAGGAATGAGGATTCTCACAACTGACTAGATTCAGCTAGTTTAAGGGAAGTAAAAGGGAAGTAAGATCCTTCTCTTCTAGGATGTGTTCAAGAGGCAATACAGCTCCCCTTTCTCTTTTCAAATATATATATATACACACACACACACACACACATATGTGTGTGAATGAATATATAGTATACATGCACACTAAACAGGGAGCTATATAGTTTTCCCAGGCAGCCCACTTTCTTCCTGTAAGTCACTAATAATGGACCTTGTGGATTTTCCATCTGCTTTGGAAACATTGTTGGCTTTTTGAAAAGAAGGGGGTAGTTATCTGTTTCTTTAAAAAGTAGCCAGTGCCTGATCAGTTTCTTTCTGTGGATACATTAAACACTAAGAAATGACCTTCTAAACACATGGGAAGAGGCTCTTCTCTTTGACTATTTGGTTGTGTGTTAGCTGTCAGTGAGTGGTCCGGTGGGGAAGGTGAGGAAACATGACCCTCTGTATGTGTGCTTTTGGTGGGAACACAAGGAATATCTAAATAACTGGAATTAGCTAAGAATGGGGGGCAGCGTCTGTAAAACTCAATTGTCATGTGTTTGGGGCAGCCTCTGCAATGTGCCTCTTGGACTGCCTCCTTCCTACAAGGACAGAAAGCAAGTGTGATTGAGTCACTTACAGGGGGCACCAGGCTGATCTCTTTTTAATTTGCAGTTTCCTCTGAGTGATCCCCCCTCCCCAACCCTCTGGTGAGAATGGTCCAGGGGAAGGCAGAATTCAGTGTAAATTCTCCATGTGACTAGGGCCTGAGGCCCAGAACACACCTGAACTGTGGCTGTTGTTCTCTAAGCTCCTAGCACTAGACAAGATACAAAGGGCATTGCTACAAAGTCATGGGGCAGACGCTGCATGAGAGAATCACAAACATCCTTTATTCTCATTTTTATTATTATCTTAATGAACAAGAGTTTGTTTGTTTGTTTGTTTCTGAAGTACTTCCAAAGGCACAGGAATGAGTTGTGTCCCCCAGGACTGGCTCTCGGCAGAAGCCCCTCCTACCCAAAAATCAGCTCAAACTTTCTACATTGAAACGAAACAGATACTGGCTTCCAAAGGCTCCCATGTCAACACTGAAATGAAAAGTGTCAAATCTCCTCTTTCTGCCCAGGTCAGACAGAGTGCCCACCTCTGTGAGCTGGCATGCTCTAAAAGAGTCCCAGAATATGCTGGCAGGGAAGGAGTTAACTTTTCATTTACATTTTCAAGTCTGAAAACCCACCTGCAGAGTTACAGACAAATTCAATAGATCTAATCAGAAAGTGGACCAGCACCCCAAAACCTAGCACAAGAAAAATAAAAGTCTTAGTGGTTTGGCCTTGAGACTCTCCAGACTTACAATGGTGAAAAGGCAAACAAAATAGCATCTAAAAACCATTTTCAGTGAACAGTTTTCAGAGGAGAGATCTTTCAATTTTTAAAATTGCACCGGTAAGTACAATTTCTGTGTTGTATCCCCTGAAGATTTCTACCCAAAAGGGCTTTTAAAATTTCTCAACCTCAAGAGAAAGACCTTTAACCTATTCCAAGAGCTATTTAATAGCTGTCCCATGTGTTTTTTGTTTTCTGTGGTGATGAGAATACAGGACCTTGCAAATGCTAGGTAAGCACACTAAGAGGAGCCAGCTTTGAGGTGTGTGTGTTGGGGGTGGAGGGATGTTCCTTCAAGAGCTTTACCTTGGAGATGAATCACCAGACCTTGTCCTGGCTGCGTTTTTTAACAGCGTGTGAAGTTTCAAGTATGCAGTCTTAGGGGAGTGGAAGTGGTAGATACCCAAAGGCACTGAGCTGCTAGCACCTGAAATGGGCTTTTTGCTTCTCAAGAAGAAGGAGCTGGCAAGGTCAGCAGTAGTTACATGTGGACCTTATCCCCACCCCCCAACCCAGGCTTTTCTCAGGGTCTCACAGAGGAAGCCTACAGAGAAGAGGTAGAAGTGTGGGGCCTGGAGACCAAAAGAGAAATCACTTACCTCACCCTTTTGTTCTGGAGTGTGAGCTGGGCCATCAGAAGGAAACAAAAGCCCCTAGAGAACAAGCCTCCACTTCATTTCTATCTCCCGACCCTTGCCAGAAAACCAAAATAGCCAACTGGGGACAAAAATAAATAAACTGTACTTAAGATGCCCCAGTGTGAATGCCTTACCTTATCATATGCAGGGAGAAGTACCCACACTTGATTTTTTTTTTCCAAGTGACTATGTGTGCAGGTAGAAAGGCCTGGAAAAGAGTCAGGAAGACCAATGAAACAGGAAAGCTTGGGATCAGGGGTAGCTATATAGAACACTGTACAGGCAAGCTGCTACGTGTGTTTCTACCCTCTTTGTGCCAGAGCATCCTTCAGGGATCTTGCTTAAAGCTCCACCTTGGCTAAGAGAATTTAAATTTAATGTGGGGACTGAATGAAAAGCAATTGTATCTACAAATCCTGCAACCTGGCTGTCATTTGGAAAGTGCAAGCCAGGTAGTACAGAGCTTGGCATCCTTTGCTAGCTCTCCATCATGATCCTTACCAGGGGAGGTCAGGTGTCTTCCTCCCTTTTGAGCCCTGTGAGGATCAGTTTCAGTTTGCACTGCCACGCTAGTAGAAAGTACTCCTTGCCTAGGCTATGAGGCCATACTGTGCAGCAGCACTGGGAGGTTACTTTCAGAATGCCTACATTTAGGGATTGTCATGGGGGTCCTGGCCCCAAAGGCCATGGGAACTGTGTGCATTTGCCCAGACTTTGGGGAGCGATTTGGTAGGAAGAGATCTGTAGCAGAGCAGTGCACCTCAGGCAGATTCTCCTCTGCAGGGGTAGGGGAAAGATACTGAAAGGTCTGTAAGAGCCACTGAAGGCTTGCTCTAACAAGGCTGTAACAAAGGCTTCCTGCAAACCTACTATCAAGGCTCTTTAAAACACACACACACACCTAGTAGGTGTGTCTCCAGCTCCCAGGATATAGAGCAGATTGATTGTTCTGAAAGGGAAAGACGTCAATGGTGTGTGGATGGCTGCCCTTAGCCTAGGGCCCTGCTGTCCCACAAGCCAGTAGGTGCATGATTGTGATTAGGTCCTTAAGGGCTTACTTCTAGCTGATTTCTCTGGCAGCTCAGCAAGGCCTAAGCCCAGGTCCTGCTGAGAAACATAACTTGTCCTTGGTTGGCTTGATAAGGTTGAGGGTTGCAGTCTGACTTGGAGAAGCAAGTCACCCTGCTGAGGAAGAAGAAGAGCTCACAGATGGAGATGGCTCCTTAGGAAAGATAGGTGTCTGAGTCAGTGTGGCCTTTGTAAGGAAAGAGCAGGCTGCTGTGGAAAGGATACCCCTCCAAATCATGAGACAGGACCCACCACAGAGACTAGACGAACATTCCCAAGACATTAAGCTCATTCCTTGTCCGTGCTTTAGCACTGAGACTGGCAGGTTGAAATCTACATGGGACAGGTGGAAGAAAAAAGAGAAAGAAGCCGTAACCACAAACCACCCTAAAGGCCATGGCGGACATCTCCACAGTGAGGGTAAGCTCCAGGCACAGCTCCCCTCCAAGTCGGTGGTAAAAGCACCACTTTGGGAGCTACAGAGTGAAGCTCAGTGCACAACAAGCAGATAACGCAAAGCCCAGAGCTGGAGTTCAAGCCAGGGCCAGGTACAAAAGCTCCAAAGACATCACTCCTCACAGGGTGGGAGGGAAGGGTACAACTTTAGGAAAAGGTTTGACAGGTGTGTGTGAAATACAGTCAGTGACTGTCCCCTACTACAAGGTGTGCCATTTCCTAAGTCAACCCAAACAGAAACCCAGAGAGACTGTCACAGAATTCCTGTGCAGCTGAGCCTACCAGCAACCTGAGGTGTAGAGAGGAGCCCCTCCCCCCACGCCTTGTTCCCTACACTAGCACCTTAGACTTCTCACTCTTTCCCTTCTTGTCATAGGCCTGGACTGCTACCTCAGAAATGACCTCAGCAGGATCTACCTCTTGAAGTTTCTGCCAGTCAGACAGGCTTGGTGAGATTTCAGCAGGCAGTGAATGACATAGCATCCCACCCTTGGCTATGCCCAAATGCAAATGAGACGCATTTTGGATAATCGGTCCAATGTAGTTTATGCAACTTAATGTGCCGATGTCTTGTCAATTTTTCTAGTCAAAACGAATAGCAGGAAAAAAAATGTAAAGATTTTACATGTGTAGTTTCCAACAGCGGTTCCATAGAAAGAGCCAAGTGAGAACAGGGACAGAGAAACTAGCTGCAACCAACATCAAATACCCACCCCACAAAATGCAATCCCAGGCCACAAAGAAGAAAAGGAGGTGGAGAACGCTGATAAAAGTAGATGGGCTCTAGCTAGGGAAAAATTAAAGCCGTAGAAAGTTTTGTTTGTTTACTTATTTACTTAGAAAACACTCGTTTTCATATACCTGGGTTGCTGGGAACAAGGTCAATCTCTCCCCTAGCTTACCTGACATCCTGAACAATGAGTAGGGACCACCTATGAGAATGAGATGCCCTAGCAGTGGATAAGGTTTTTTATTTTTGTCCTTAAAGAGACCTAATCTGAAAGAAGGAGGCTTCTTCCTTACTGTCTATTTCCAAATCAAATTACAGGTTGGGGAAAAAAAGAACAGATTCTACACCAGGTGTCTTGAGAGGCAGATCCTTTCAGACCCCAGTGCTGTGAACCTTTTTGGGATAGGGGCAGGTGTAAGGACCAGTTTTTCTGGTCACTTTGGGAGAGCTCTGGTCTTTCCTTTTCTGTGGAATTCTCAGAACAAGTGGATTAGACCACAGAACCATCAGACCTAGGGCCAGCATCACCTTCCTGTCCTTGGGATATTCCCAGTTTCCAGTTTGTTGAAAGCTACCCTACTTCTGAAAGAGCAAGTGACTGGTCTTTTCCTGTCTGTTCCCAAGCCCTGCCCCACTCCACCATGGATTTGGTAGGGAAGCTCTAGAGCTGTGAGGAGTCCTGCCTTGGCTTCTTGTTCACTCTTTCATGGCATAAACAGGGATGCGTTCTCAGGATACTTAGGAACAGAGGACATTTGCTACTGAGCTGGAAACTCTCCTATTAAGATGTGCCATTGGAGTGAGCTACCCACTGAAGGCAACATCGGTTTTACTTTCAGGACCTCACACAGGGTGCCAACAGCCTGGGCGAGGGAAAAAAAAAAGGTTTGTGCCTAGGGAACCACTGAAGAGAAATTGTCTGAGCAGCATCCCATTCAGAGGAAGTTTCAATTTCAAGACCCTTTGGATATCAAAGAGAAAGAGAATTCTAAGCCATCCCCTTACCTGTGGAGGACACTGTCATTTCCTGCAGTGTAGGCCATCCCACCAGGAGAGACACCCCACTGCAGGGCAATTAACTCCGACAAAATAGAAGCAGGGAGGAGGTCCATGGGCTTCTCTTAGGGAAAGGGCCACCCAGTGCAGCACAAGACATGCTAATGCAAGCAGGTCAAGTGTGGGCTACACACAGACGTCTATGTCCATACCAGCCTGGCAGGTACCTCAGAAGCAGGTGTAGGCTAGGGCTACCGGCAGGCATCCATCCAGGAGCTGAAGTGCTGGACACGGGACAGATACTCCAATGCTCTAGAAAGCCAGGATGAGGAGACTGTGAGCAGAGGTGACATATGAAATAAACTGCCCCCCTCCAACTGCCAGACTGCTCAGCTTGCCTGCTTTCCAGAGGTGGAAGAGCTTTTGTAAGTTGCTCCCCCTTTTTTTTTACTGTGTACTTAAACAGCAATTTAATTTCCTCCTTTGCTCCTGCCTTCCCACACCCACAACTGAACATGGATTTCCACTTTGGGATAACAAGAGGCTGGCAAAGAGACAGAGAAGTGGCAGATGGCCTCCTGAAAGAAGCAGGCCCAGCTTAGCCTTGAAACTGATAACATCCTCTGATACTCTCCCCTCTTCAGACAGCTATGCTGCTTGTGTATGACTCACCATTGCCATTTCAACTTGTGAGCAAAAAGGACGCTTACAACATAGAACCAATTCTTTATTTTCTCCTTTGCTGTTTAGTTGCATCATCTTTCATTCTCTTGGTCCCCTCACCTCCACCCCATAGCCAATACTCTGTAGTAGAAGTTAAAACAATTTGTTCTTTTAAGTAGTCTTGGATTTTCACCATTGTTCATCACTGGAAAAGAGTGGACCCTCACCTTGTCCCAGTTCCACTTCCAAACCAAGTCGGTTGAAACCAACACCATCAATTATGCTCTCATAACTTGACAGAATCAGGAACCAAGGAGTCATTATTTACCAGAAGTAGCAACAAACGTTACTGAAAGAAACAAATTCCACATCGACCAGGACTACATACAAACTCCTTGAAACATTGTCTTTAGTGGGCTTACTTACTGTAGGCTGGGCTGGGCGGGTTAGCAGGGATGCAGGAAAACAGGCAGCCGATTTTAAAAATAACTTCATTATATTGAGTTTGAAGTTCTCAACTATATTCACAAGTAATAAAGTCGTTAGTAGTCATAATTGGTATTTTATTGCTCCATGTAACTGATGTTTTATTGGTGAACCAACTTAGTATTGTGGCAAAATACGGGTGGTTCAGAATCCGTAAAGGGAAGCTGGTCATTTTCAGGCAACTTGTTCCAGCAGAAGGCGAAGTTTAGACCTCTGTCTCACACATCACCTCCTCTGCTACTTTGTACACCAAGAATAAACACTACAGATCTAGGTTCTAATTTCTCTAGATGAGGCCAAAATGTGCCGTGTGTGTGTGTGTGTGTGTGTGTGTGTGCGCGTGTGCGTGTGCGTGTGCGTGTGTGTGTGTGTGTGTGTGTGTGTGTGTGTGTGTTTGATAAAACTGAAGACTCGTGGCTACCTTACGTGCTGAAATCAGTGAAGAAAATGTTAACACAGAAAGAACGGCCTCGCTAGAGAGATCAAGAGTCTGATCAAGTTCACTTTCCACCCCTTCGCTGGAAGAGGGTCACCGGCTGAGAGCGAAAGCTCCGGGGATTTGAAGAGGGACGGGGCAAGCAGCCTGGGTTCCAGGGTTTTCTCCCAGCACTCTCTCCAACTCCCCGCTTCAGAGAACTTCGCAGAGTGCCCAGAAGCGGCTAGCTTCCCGGGGCTGTCCTGGTCCCTTGCTGGCCGGCGCCCTGGACTCACCCCCGAAGGCCGGGTCCACTCCACACAGCTGGAAACAGGTCTCGAGTGCGCCAACGCTGGAAGCCACTTCTTCTCAACACCGCGGGGCTTGCCTCGATCTAGGCTGCACAAGCCCGCGCCCTGGAGCCCCCGGCGGTGGGGGCGGGGAGGCCCCAGAGAACCGCAGCCTCCAGCTGGGTTGCGGCTTTCTTATGGAAATGACCTGCGCCTGGCGGCTGGACCTAAGCGGGTCCCCGGGCCCCTGGCCTTCTCTCCGCTAGACTTTTCCTCCTGCGAACCCTCGTGCTCCTCGTCCTACACTGGCAGGATGGGTAGCGGGAGAGCTAGCGGTGCGCCGGGCCGCAGAGCACCGCCCGCTCTCCCCTCGGCCCGACGGGCTTCAGCTCCGCATTAAATATTCATAGCAATCGCTACTATCTTAAAGGGAACCCGAGGCGCGGCAAAGTTCCCAGCCAAGCAGACTCACAAAGGAAAGCTCCCTTCCGTCCTAGGGGTGTCCTATGGGTGGCCGGGCGGGTGCGCAGCTTCCGAGCGCTCCGAAGGACAGGGGAGGGAAAGGCCAGGGTCCCAGCTCGTTTATTGCAAAGACATTGCTTGTAGAGTGTGAGGGAATAGATGAACTTGGAAAGTTCCCCTCCAGATCACTCATCACGTAATTATTTTAAAATAAGTGGTGTCCAGGGCCTTTCATTATTTTATTTCATTTCATGGTTTTGGAAGGATGGTGGTTTAACTTCACCAGGGCGTCATCGGCCCTAGGACGAGAAAGTTTGCCCAGTGTTGTTGGAAACAGACACTCATCCAACCTAAGAAGCGTCACATGCAGAAACCATTTCACTGGAGAGCCTAAAACAAAACCTGCACCTGCCCCAGGCTCTGAAAGAGAGGGCCTGGGCTGCTGCACCGAGCTGGAGCTTGAGAGCTCAGAACCCTTGTGGGGCGCGCGTACGGAGGATTGCTAGACACCCCAGCTCCGCCGCTCAGTGCAGGCCCCGTTCTTCGGGAGCACGGAGGGCTTCCGGAAGCCGAAACCCATCAGCCGGGCTCCTCATCAGGGCTCAGAACACCGAGGTGAGAAGCGGAGAGGAAGCAGCGAAAGTTCTGGGCAGGCTGCGGAGGCCCGGCCTGGGACGCACCCCCGCCCGGGGCCAGCTGACCCGTGACCGCTCCTCGCCGTGCCAGGCGACGCCCGCGCCTTGATGCCCACCCCCCGCCCCCGCCCACTCCACACATCACTCTCGCTAAGGCTCTTTTTGTTCCGGGCCAGTAGCACTTTCACAAATGGTTAGAAGGTCTTGAGCGCCATCTAACGGGAGCAGCAAAAAACTTGAAAGTGGGTGGAGGTTAGGACCCGTGAGGTGCCCAGGCTGGGCCTGGGAGAGTCCTTTCCTCAGCTCTACCGCACTCTGAGGCTTCATACCCCTTCTCTTACTCCCACGCTCCAGAACTCTAGACTTGATCCTCGCTCCCAAGCTCTCTTTGCCAGAGTTCTGAGGCAGGTGTGGGCTGCTGGCTAGGGGCCGTCTCCTCCACTCCTGGCTGGATCGCCTGCCTGGTTCCCTGGGGACCTATCAGCTTGAATAAGGCCTTCAGAGCTTTCTTTGGGGCCTGGGATGGAAACTCCCATGAATTCGGATGAGGTGCACAGGTTTTCTGAGGTGAAGGCTATGATCCTAAGCTTCCGCAGACAGAAGGAAGTAGAAGGCTAGTAAATAAAGATAGTAGCAACCAATTAAAGAAAGTGTACGACCGAGTCAACCTCCGAGCGGGTCTAGAAGAGCTAAAACCTGTCTCTGGGGAGAAAAGTGGATCCTGAAGAGCTGCTCTGGGGTTTGATAGGGGCCTGTCTGATGAAGTCTCAAAGTGATCCAAGTCGGGAAGAACATTGGGTGTCCTGGGCAAGGGACACTGCCCCAGGCAGGGGGTGAAGCTGAGATAGTGTTGTGTGATTGGCTTTTCCTGGGGCGATGCAACAGGCACCTGTGCACTCTTTCCAGAAGAGAGTCCAAGGCAGACCACAGTAATGATTGCCCCAATGTCCAATCTGGTGAATCTATGAGTTTCTTTTCTACATTGGGTTCCTAATGGGAGTGTAGGCTAGGTGTTGATTACAAGGAGCAGGGAACTAAGACGCAGCAACATCGCGGGGAGCCCACCACAGCAAGAGAAGTCTAAAAGCTGCAACATTGGAGCTCTGGCTGCCATTTTCAGGCATAGCCACAGCGGGGACTTCTCTTGCTCCTAAGTTTGGGGGTCAGAGTCCTCCAGGTCTTTGTTTTCTCCTGCTCTGTCCTTTAGTTAACCTCCTGACGCTTGTGAGGGAGCATGCCATACAACAGGGGCACCTCGTCCCTCCCTGATGGTTCCTAGCCAACGTGAAAGTCATGGGATGTTCAAAAGGGGGCCCTCCTACTCAGGACAGAGCACCCTGGAATGTGCCCTGGAGGATGTGTAGGCGGGTGCCCAGCTGAGCAACCAGGAAGAGAAGAGAGATGATCGCCAGGTCCAAAAGTCTCCTCCAGCCTCAATAGCTGCTGTGACCCCTGAGGTTTAGCGGCATAGGGGCTGTTCTCCATATCTCAGCCAGTTCTGGGCTGAGGTTTGAGCTGCAGAGGTGGGCAGGGCTGAAGCCTTGTGGAGTACAAAGGTCATTAGAAAATCTGTTCTCCTCCTCCATGGATGATATAAAGGTGGAAGATGCTATTATGAAGGTAAAATATATGTGACATAAACATTTGCTATCTTGATTCTTTTAAGTATAACTATGGCAGTTCAGTTAGAGTAACCACATTGACATTGCTGAGCTACATCATCAGCACACATTTCCAGAAGTCACCTTGCCAATATGAAAGTCTGTATCCATTACACTGTAATTCCCATATCCCTCTCACCCAGCCCCGGCAAGGTCTATAAATTCGCCTTCATGTTAGTGGAACCACACAACATTCATCTTTCTGATTTATTTGGCTTTCTGTAATGTCTTCAAGTTTCATCCATGTTATAGCATGTCCCTGCATTTCCTCCCCTTTTAAAACCCATTTCCCACATTTTTCCATCTATTGATGAAGTCCTGGTTTACCTTCCACCTTTTGGCTACTGTGAATAGTGACACTATGCTCATAGGGGTACAGAGACCTCCAGTTCCTGCTTCTACACTCAGAAGATTTGCTGGATACCATGGTAATCCTCTTCAGAACTTCTGGAGGAACCTCTACAGTGCACTCCACAACTGCACCATTTTACATTCTCAGCCACAGTCCATAGCCTCAACACTTGCCAGTTTCTGCTCCTTTCAAACAGTAGGCATTGTAACTAGTATAAAGTAACAGCTCACAGCCTTTCTGAAACTTTTCACCCTTTCTTTTCTTTTGAGATAGACTGATTTCAAGCTTTCATCTCTCCTATCTTTATCTCCCAAGTTCTGGGATGCTCATCCCGAAACATTTTAGTTGTAAATATAATAGCATAATGGATACTGGGCAGGGTGGCAAATGCCTATAATCTTAGCACTCAGGAAGCAGAGACAGGAATTCACTGTAACTCTGAGCCAGCCAGGGCTACCCAGGGACCCTGTGTCAAAAACAACACCAAAACCCAAAACCAAATAGAAACAAAATCAAATCCACAAATGAAGAAACCTGAAACACAATGAAATGACACCAACAACACAGTTATAATATATCAGCACTAGGGAACGAACGCACGGCCTCAAATCATGCTTGCGAGGCAAGCCTACCATTGGCCTTTATCCCCAATGTGGCTCTTGCCATATTGCTCAGGCAGGCCTCAAATTTACAATACTGCCACAGCCTCCCAAGTGTCTGGGATTGCAGGTCTGTACCAAAAGCAATGCAAAGCATCCATGGGTTATAACTGTGGATATATCTCAATAATGATAAGGATTTCCAGTCTCTGACCTTTTAAATTTAGGTCTAGAAACAGGAAGAAGAGAAATACAGAATGAATATTTTTTTGATGATCACATTTTGATCCATCCTTCCAATCAGAAGCCATAGAATTGTGGGGGCGTATTATTAGTAAGTCCTATTCATTTCTTTGTTCATAGAAGGAGACCTCTCTGAGGTAGTGAGTGTTGGGGGGAGGCTTCCTCGTCTTCCTGGATTCTTTGATGTATTCAAATTGAAAATTAGAGAGACTGCTAGTGGCCCAGACTTTGGCTGTATGGGTGCCTGGAGGAAATCTTTGAAGTCCCTTTTCCTAGAAAAGAGCAGAAAAATGGCAAGATGGCAACTACGTATTCAGGAGGCTGTCATTCTGCACAGGCTCGCACGCAGTGTCCGCCACCTCAGGCCTCAGGACGGTGCTGTAGACATCTCATGCCAGCCTCATTCAGTATCTGTGTGAGCTATACCAACAAAGTGCCCCATTATTCTTTTATTTCCCCTGCTTTTAGATCAGCCATTCCTTTTTACAGCCTGGGAAACAGGTTAGTGTTTTTATTTCCCACGTGTGAGGAAAAGCATTCAAGAACAGGCACAAAGTAAGAAACGGAAACAGCTGTGACGACAGGATCATGGCTGAGGCTCCTAGCCTGAACTGCAGCTTCACCTACTGAACTAAGCTGTTCTTTTACCTCACAGGGTGGTTGGCACAGGGCAGAGATGAAAGACTCCAGAGCAGCAAGCCTTGGCAGCGACCACCACCTTCTTTCTGCCACCAGGCCAACTGCACAACTTGCTGGTGGTGAGAGCTCTGTGGCAGGGTGAAGGAAGGGAGTCGGGAGCCCCCTTGGGACAGGAGGTAGTGGAAGCAGCTCCTAGGGCCTCAGTTCTGAGCATTTGTCTGGCCCTCCCCTTTAATTGCTGTGTCTGCTCTCCAGAGAGAAAGATGATGCTTGCTTCAGGAGCTCGGTAACTTAAAACAAAAGAGGAAGCCTTGGCTGTGCAGCTCACAGGAGTCATTTCCACTCCCTCATTAAAGCTACTTCCAGGAGAAAGAGAAGCTTCTAGAGGCCCTGAGACCCAGAGACCCCTCAGCATTCTAAATCCCCACTGCAGTACTTGGCTCCAAGCCATTTGTTTCTAGAGAAAATCATGTCGGGTGGGAGCTCCCCTTTTCCATTTGCAATGGCTTATTAAGTATAAGCATCTCTCTTCTCTCTGTTCACTGAGTGATTAGGTCTCCCTCCAACTGACCCTGCCAGAGGAGACAGCCAAAGCAGATCCTTAATACACAGTTACCCTGCAAAATGTCCTTCTCATAAACCTGGGGACCACAACCAAGAGTGTATACTTCCTTTTGGTGTCTTGTTTGCAAGGCCAGCAGTGAAAATGTCCATTGACAGTAGATGGGACAAATGCCACCCAGGGTTACAGGGCAGAGGCTGGAACCTCCTCAGAAAGAGGCAAGTGTCTAGTGAGCCTGATTGGAGGCCTCTGCCTCCAGGCCCCATCTCTGTCACTGAACCTTTTCCAAGTGGTGCAGTTATCCTGACCACGAAAGACTGATCTTCCTGTCCTAGTGAGACAGAACACAGGTGGAAAATGACAGTGCTCTATCCCACCTGGCAGGCAGTGAGAAACATCTGGGAACAGGGAAACAGGAAGTATTCACCAGGTACAGTCTAGTTTGTCATTGGCCACAGGGCTGATCTGACTTTAGGACAGCTTAGTATAAAGACAGGCCAGCTGTATTAGCAGACCCAGCATCCATCAGCCCTACTCAAAGGTCATGGTGGAAACAAAATCATGCAATTTACTCAAATTTCAGAGGTTGAATTCAATTGTAGGGCTTGGTCTGGAAATGAGGATGAATTATTTCCAACTAAGTGGATTCTTTCTCCTTGCTGCCAATTTCTTTACTGTGACACATGGAACACGTAAGGCACACCACTGACATTGCTAGATACAGTCAGTGTACATATCCTACCATAGACTGAATGACACGACTCAATCAGCTCCTCTTGCACGTCCTCAGCGGGAGCTGGGCACTCTGCGTTGTGTTTTCCTATTAAGCCATCAGACACTTAGAATCGCTGTTTATTGTATGAGTCTGATACTACTTCAGCCTTAGTAGAATATGAGCCTGGGAAAGGCTCTACTTATAGAGTTGTAAGCTTGCCAAAGGGTTGGGATTACTTAATTTGTCAGTCACCCCATCCTTATGCTCTCCTCATAAAAAATAATAGAGAATTCCTGAACCATCCCAAGATTCACTACACAATATCTTAAGATATTAAATCTTAAATCTTAAGATTTGTGTGAGTGCGCACACAATATCATACTCATCATATGTAGCACACTTGACACAACACACCTCCAGTCCATATGACACACTTGGTACACCATAATATGGTACACACACAACACACAAATAACACATACTATCTGCATATAACACAACATACACTATATACTCACATAATACATACATAACATACATATACACAGACCAAAACCAAACAGAATAAAATATACTCACCTGATACAGCACACACATGGCTTACACACAACAAATAACACATAAAAATTATATATAAGCCACCTCAACAATGCAGGCACACATATAACATATATAACACACTATATGTAGCCAGCATACAGCTAAAGCATGAAGCACACATATAGCTCACAGTTCATTCAACACAGCTCACAATACACAGAGCAATTACACACAATAGACATATACCTAAGACATGCATACAATACTGTAACACACAGAGGTGTATGTAGAAGAGAGACGGTAATGTGGAAAGGGGCCAGTGCCTCAGGTACTCTGGGATCTGATGAGAGTTTCCTGCTCCTGAAGTATCCAAAAGACTAGCGCCTATAAAAGGTGTGGTGGCCAACCATCACCAGTCTTCGATCTGCTGAGAGCTTGTGGATGAGGCCAGAAAACTTGCTTTTTATATTCCTTGTACTTAGTATACTATTTGCTCTGCCTTTATTTTCCCTTTTTTCTTGTTGTTTGTTTGTTTGGGGGCTTTTTTTTTTGAGACAAGGTTTCTCTGTGTAGCCCTGGCTGTCCTGAAACTCACATTGTAGACTTGCCTCTGCCTCAGCCTCTTCCTTGAATTAAAGGTGGAATTAAAGGTGTCTTCCACCAAGCCCAGCTCTTTATTATTCTTTTTAGTAGTATTGGCCTTCCCCCACCCCCACCCTGACCTCCACCAAAAAAAAGTATACCTGTTTCAGCTAAGCTAAGGGAAAACACTAGAAGCCACAGTTCCCGGTGTTTAAGGCAGTGACTGATTTGTCCTGTGCATGTGGAGTTGTGAGCAGTTGAGGCACACAGGACTCAAAGCAGCTGCCCTTCTCCTTCCTCACCAGGAAGATGAGGTTCAAGGTTGAATTCAGCTCCAGTCTGTAAGCCACAGTGCGAGGATGTCAGGCAGGAAGAAAGAGAAGAAACTATGTTTCATGAGTGATTTGGTGCATCTTCCTGGAGCATCCTTTCCTTCAGGTATCCTGGGGAGGGTGCTAAGGAGCTCAGCCGAGAATGTCAAGCTCTGCATTTACATGGAGACAATTACAGGTCTATTATATGGGAGAATACAAAATCATCATACAATTGGAAAAGAAAAAACCCCAAGGTTTCGAATATGCTTCGTGACTGTTAAGGGTGGCTCTGGGCCAATACCTGTCCGTTCTCATCCAGGCACATGCGGTTTCTCCTCACGTTAGTGATATTTCCGTGGAGAATTTTGGGAATGCTACCTTCTAGTTTATTCCTCCCCCTTTCTGTGGTTCAGATTTATGTTTCAGGACATTATATTTTCAGATTCATCCTCCCTCTTGCCTTCATCCCCTCCCCACACAGACAGATTTAGGGCCACCTGTTCTCTTCAGAGCCAGGAGAATTGAAAAGATGCCTAATGCCAGACTTCCCTCCATCCTGCCACCATCAAGCACCCTCTCCAATGTTGCAGGAAAAGGTTCCCTTGGGCTTCATGTCCAGGATCTGTGCACAGAAGACTGCTGTACAAATACTCACTTGGCCATGGGAGACACAGTGTTTCAGGGGCATCCCTGAGGCCCCAGCTGTCCAAATTTCCTGCCTAGTACCCCACCTGTCTGTCTGTTTCCAATAGGCTGATAGGTTGTGGCACTTGTACTTATTGCTGGGAACTCTGTCCCTGGACGTGTTCCCATGAGTCTAGTCATATTATTTTTTTCAGGCTGAGCCATCAAAACTGTTCTGATCTATTTGCTTCTCCATAACAAAGAATAAGGGGCAGAGCACAAAAGAGAGGAACCCTCTTGTTCTGATCTCTGTGTTGCCTCTTGGAAAACTGTGTGTGTTGCTGGCCTAGTCCTTCATGGATTTCTTGGATGCATTCCTTTAGCAATGCCTGTCAGTACCTGTCACCTCTTTTGGGGTTAACAGTTAGGGTTAAGACGTGTCTAATTTGGGCAGGGTTTGGACAAAATTCTGTTATATAAACTCATGCACTGCTACTCTTTCTCCTGAAGCAGGGCTCTCTGATTTAGACTTGGTTTATTACTAAATTTCTCTGAAGAGTCAGTGAGGAAAAGGTATGTATCAAAAAGCAACTTATTTCATTAATAGGGTAGAAATATCATCTCTCATAGATTTCAGATTGTTTTCAAATGAGGTTTATTTCAAACACAACCTCTTTTAACTATGCTGTATCTTTGTACGTAAAATAGTTACGTGTGCGCGCACACACACATTTCCTCCTTTTAAAACTGGCATTTCAGCTGGCTGCCTTGGCTCTCTTCAGGTGTAACATTATGTGTGTTCATAAAAAAAAATCCAACAGATTTTCTTGAATTAAGTAAAATAATCTTGGATGTTTTAAACCTGGTGATTTGTTGGGATAGAGAAAGGTGATTCCCAATAGTCTCTGCTTTCCTGTCCCCACATTCAGGGTGTCTGCTACTGCAACCCCTGATCTCTTGTTGCTCTTCCTTCCTCCTTTGGAAATTCAAGAGGAAGAAAAGTCAGCACACGTTAGGAGAACAGTGAACAAGCTGAGACCCTGTTTATCAGCTAATTGACAGTTACAAACTAAAAGAACATAGGAAGTCTACTGCGAAAAAAAGGTTCTAAGAAATCTGTTGTTTACAAATGAAAGGTTGTTTATCTGCATGCTTTCCAACTCTGATCTGAGTTTAACATTTCAAATACTGAACTAACTTGACCACTGTTATTCCTGATTAGAAGGTGTCAGTGTGTTTCCTTCAGCCTTACACCATCTTTCCACCAGGTACACCTTGGAACAAGATGTGGTTTGTCCCTTTTAAACCCCAGAAACTGTCGCTTGAAATAATGCCATGATTTCAGTCCTCTTAGTCTGACACTGGGTGACGAAAGGCTTGAAATCTCAGTTCAGAAGCATAGTGCTCCAAGCGTTTCTTGCATGGTGTGCGCATTCCTATGTAACTATTTTCCTCTACTTTGATTTCAATGTAACTTTCTCAAGGGAAAAAAATGTCACAGAGTAAGCTGGACACTTTTCTGATCATATAAGACTAGAAAGCAAATGCCAGAAGAGCAGGGGGAAATGACACAGAGGTTGTTATGAATGCTATCGGAGGGTAATAGCCCAACTGAGAGTAATTCTGTTCCTAGGTCCTAGGAGAAGGCGGTCCTCACATCAGGGGCAAAGCAAGCTCTTGGCAGGAAAGAGAGCTGAGAGTTTGGGCTTCCTTGGGGGAAAACAAGTCTTTCCCAGGGAGAATTGCAGGCTTTTCCTCTGAAATAAATTAAGGAGAAGTATTAGAGAAAAAGACTCCACATTTTCTGATCTATGCTCAGTGAGAGGACCTCGCCAAGTGCTCAGGACCATTAGAAGAGGAGGATTGCTTCACCAGAAATAAGTATTGTAAGAGCACCCCCCAGTCTGGCAGCTCCCCTCCTCAGGCCTGTAGCTGCCTTGGAGGTTTTTGAAACTGTTCAAAATTTTTGGATTAGTTTTGAGTAACATAAGCTGCACACTGATGGTTGGGTTTTTTCCCCCTTCTTCTTCATCAAATTGGGCAAGATTGCACACTGGTCTATCATTAGGCCCACAGCAGACCTTCCCTCTATGGGAGCTATGTGCCGGACGTGCTATTTTGTGCATAGGTCTGGCAAAGGAGAGTCAGAGGGATTGTGCAGCAAAGCTGGGCACTATCCAGCTCACCACCCTCAGTCCATTCTCTGCTTTTGGCATCTGGAGATGCTAACAAATGTAATTCCCTCCTTCCCATCTGGGGGTGGTGTGTTTCCAGGACCTTTTCAGCAAGTCAGCAGACTGTGTCTCCAAGTTGCAAACACGCAGGAGTGAATTTCACCACTGTTCTGACTATTGGGAGTACATGAGGGGCAGGAGAGGAGGGTGTTTTTTCAGGAAGCTCCTTTGGTAGAAGTCAGCATAGATAGATAGATAGATAGATAGATAGATAGATAGAGAGATAGAGAGATAGAGAGATAGAGAGAGAGAGAGAGAGAGATGGAGAGATAGATACAGATATCGATATATATAGATATAGATATATAGATATAGTTGGCCCTCTATACCACTGAGTTCTCCATTTGCAGATTTTACCAACTGTTGAATCTATCTGAACAATTTATACCTGTACTGAAAGTACACATTTTTTCCTCTTGTCATAATTCGATAAAAAACTAATAACATTCCCGTGGTGTTATCTATTACAAATAATTTAGAAAAAAATAGAAGCTATGGAGAAGTATGTGCCTACCTTCTATTCAAGCACTACACCACTATGTAAGGGACATGAGCACTCACAGTTGTCACTGTGATCTTAGAGGCCATGCCCTATAGATAGTGAGGGGTGATTGTCTTGGTAAACTGGGCAGCTTGGTACTGGGCATAGCCCTTCTCAGAATGGTTCAGTTTATGGAAAGAACTAGGAAGGAGCAGGAAGCAGGAGGATGTAGGAAGAACATTCTCTGCAGCCTCCCCTCATCCCAGGTAACTCTGAAATTGCTGCAGGCAACAAGGAATTGCTTTTAGCTGTAGGGACTAATTGAAGCAGAGGTCATGCTCATTAAGGAATAGATGAAGATAATCTAGCAGGATTGTAAAGGGGAAACAGAAAAGGTATGAGTGAGTCTACAGGATAGAATACCAAAAGCAGAAATACAGTAGAAGGATGAAAATCAAAGCATAGTGCCTTGGGTTATAGAGAGAAATTCACTGGGGCCCAACACTGGATGATGGAGGAGGAGCCCAACCAGAAGCACAAATGTCTAGAGAGGAGGGCATCAAAACTTCCAGAATTCCTTCTAAACTTAGAATCTGCCAGAAGAGGAGCAGACCCCTTGGTTCTGTTCTCGAAGGCGGCGGCAGGCTGACGTGTTCCCCCCAGGAGACCACTTGCAGCTCCTCGTGTATGCAGCTAAGGACTGTGCATTGACTCAAGAAAAGCCTCTCAGCCTCCAGCCCACTCAGGAGCTGTGCTGGAAGGCATTGTTCCCAGGAAGCCACACAAACCACTCAGTTTCCACATTTCCACCACACTGGTCTCTTATCATAGTCCCTCTCCTGTAAAACCCTTGGAGGTCATGATGAGGACCCCTCTCGACAGGCACCATAGTGTACACCTTTAATCCTAACACCCAGGAGGCAGAATCAGGTGGATCTCTCTGAGCTCAAGGCCAGCCTAGCCTGCAAAGTGAGTTCCAGGAGAGCTAGGGCAGAGCAAAAAAACCTTGTCTCAAAGAAGAGGAAGAAGAAGAGGAGGAGGAGAAAGAGGAAGAGGGAGAACAATAACAACAGTGAAATAGGAGGACTCCTCTTTCAGCTCAGCAGGGTTTGGGAAGGTCAATGAATTGCACAGAAGTCACTTTCTTTCCTATGGAGAACATGTTCCAAAATACAATTTTCACAAAGGAGAAAGGCAGAGTGGATTGTTTGGTGGGAAACAAGGTAGACAGGCAGGTAAGTAGAAAGGAACCATTGAAAATGGAGCTGCCAGTTGGTGTGAGTTGGCAAATAGAGAAGTCGCATCCTAGGTTGGTGCAGGAAAAAGCAGACATCCCGCCCTTAAGTAGAACAGGAAAGGGAAAGTTGACTTAAAGCATAAGGGATTCATCTTAAACCCAGTTACTGAAAACTGTTTGTCCAGTGGCCTGCATGGTAAAATATTCTCAGCTGTACACCAGAGCCAAATATTATTTAAAAAAAAACACAAACCTTATTGCCTGAACACTGCTGTGCTTACAACTCAAGACAGACCTTAGTGTTTCCTTCCTGAGGTTTGGGCCTGAAAATCTCATTTGTTCATAACCCAAACAGAGCTTCAGACATTGCCAGCATGTGCTGGGTCCGCTGGGTCCATGCTAAGTGTGTAGGAGGCAAACAGCACGATTCTGGGTATCCTAGAGTGCAGCCCCCACAGGGAGGGACACCCCGCAAGTTTACAGCAACCCATTCACATGCAAACGTGTTTTATTTTCAGGCTTTAAATGGAGGTACTAAAAACAGGGTTCAAAGGAGGTTTCGAGGCACACTTAAGAAGTTCAGCCTTTATTCTGAATAGCAATTAGGAACAGTTAGGTATTTAAAAACATCTACAAATTTTTCTTTTGTAGGCTTGCTGCAAATGGAATACAGCAGGTACTTTCAGAAGGGCGGAAAGGGCGTTAGGACATCTCTGAAGCGCTACACCCTTTGTCTTCCCAGAGTGCGCCCACTCCAGATATAAGCCACCCGGTAACAGCACTGCGCTTGACAAAGACACTGTCTAAAAAAGCACAAGCCCCGCTCTTCCTGCAGGCAGCCTTGCTACTTGAAGAAATGGGCGTATTTTTTTCCAGATTGTCAGGATGCAAATAATAAATCGTTGTGGATGGGTGTTGCAGAGGATGGGCCCAAAGACCCTCCAAATGGGAGGGAAACCTGCTACCCCCTGAGACACACCTGAAAGCCCCAACTATTTTAGGAAGAGTTGAGGTTGTTTAGGAAGGTCCGGAAACTCAGTTTCTGTGGTAGGAGAAGTCCAGAAACTACTGCAGGCTTGATGAGGTGTGACTGGTAACAGCCGTCGTTGGGACAGCTGAGATGCCAGTTCCGCCATCCCTCTTCTTTCTTCTGCACGATTTGGAAGGCAGCGTCCTCACTGCTCTTGATCAAAGATGTCTGCATTGTGGAAGGTACTCGCTTGGATTACGGAAAAGGAAAAACAAAAAGGCTTTTCAGGCTTTGGTTTTGATATCTGGCATAAAAAAACACACACGGATCTCCCCCCACCCGCACCCCCATCAGGAGAAGGAAGGAACTTTGAGGGAGTAACTGCTAAGATGCGTCATCTGAAGTCTCTAGTTTCCGGGTTGATTTTACCAGCTCCTAGCCCACCATCCACCCGCCCACCCATTTCCTTCCCAATCTCAGGAGAGGCAATCGCCGATTTGGGTTTATATTTAACACCTGCAGATCTTGGCTAAGAGATCTCATTTCCTTCTCCTGCACCCTACCACCCTCCCTCTCACCATCTAAACACATTAACCAGTGCTTCTGAATCATACACAGAAAAGAGGGGAACTCTCCAGGCTGCTACAAAGGCCTAACATTCTCACTTTCAGTTTCTTTCACAGGTCACCTCCAGTCAAATCTGACCAGGCTTTCGTTGAGGGTTGAGGTGAAAGCAGCTTCTCACAAACTGGCAGCAGCCCCGCTTCACTTGATGAATAGGGAACATGGCACAGGAGTCTCAGCTGTAGGGGGCGGGGCGGCTGGAGAGATGGCGCGGAGGTTAGGAGCACTGGCTGCTCTTCCAGACCACTGGTTCCATTGCCAGCACCCACACGGTGGCTCACAACAACCTGTAACTCCAATACCAAAGGGTCTAACACCTTTTTCTCCCCTCTGAAGGCTCCAGGCAGGTTCTCGATACACACACATACATGCAGGCAAAACACCAGTAGGCATAAAGTAAAACAGATTCTCTCCCTGGATTAAAAATAAAAGAGGACAGTGCAATTGGACAGGGGAATAACTTTTCATAGTCTACATACCCAGTATGGTAACTGTGGCTGAGAGGAAGTAAGGAAAATTTTGGTGATAAATATGCCATTTGCCCTGACTTGATCATTACACATTGCATACATGTGTTGCAATACAATATATATATATATTATATATATATATATGTACAATAAAAATTCTTCATGTAAATAGTAAGGATGCCCATTGGGAGGCAGGCACTATACTACTGATTGTTTTCCATGTTCTGATCTCATCCTCACGTGTATACATGCAAAGAGTCAATGTTGTATGCATTTAAAATGAGAATGTTGCAGTCTAGAGAAATTACAGCCCTTGGCCAATGTCCTTTAGCCAATTTGTGGAGGACCTTTCCCCTTTGTAGACTCCTATCTTTGATAAGGGCCATGTTTTTAGGACAGTATTGGATTCTCAACCTGGAAACCATACTGAAAGGAGCACCATTGTAACTCATGTCCCCTGGGTAACCAGTCTTCAGCGTTGCATATCTGCTTGACTCTGTGCAGAAAGGCCCCTGGCAAGTACCAGATAAATGCCTGCAAAACAGAACAATTTTTTATGATTGTTACAGATATTGCTTAATCAGGTATAAGGAAGAGGTTTGACACATGTTGAATATATAGCAAACATGTTTTGCATAGTCTTTTCTTGAGTGGTTTCTGCTTCTGCTCACTGATTTGTCTGAATCCAAGGGGAAGTTACTAGATCTTGGTGGTCTTTCCAGGTATGAGAAGGACCTTTCCTCCTCCTATCATGTTGGGTATCTGCCCTGTTGGATGAACTGTTCCTTCTGAATACACTATACTGGTGACTGACCCTACAGGGCCCTCTCAAGTTCCAACAATCTGTAACTTCAGTTCCCAGGGGTCTAACACCCTCTTCTGGCTCTAGGCAGGCACATGGCACACAGACAGACATGCACACAAAACACCCATACCCATAAAAAATAAGACAGATTTACCCTCTTTCCTTTTCTTTCCCATCAATGGCCCCAATAAAATATCCAAAACTGAAGACCTCGGTGCCAAGCTCCCTGTCTGAGGAACAGCTGAGTCAGATGAGAAAGGAAAGTAGCCACAAACATTCTTATGAACTTAACATTTGCTGTCCCCTGAATGTTGCCGAATGCGTATGTGTTGGGTGCCAGCACAAGCTAGCTAAGTTTTCCTTCTCTCTTGCTTTCCTGGGTCTCCTGGGCCCTAATTCAATGCTTTTTCAGTTACGCTAGGAGATGAGGATCCCATCATGCCAAAACAGAGCCTTGCCAAACCTATAGCATGTTAGCTGCTAGGCAGGCAGGCGGGCATTTCAGGTACAATGACTTGTGCTTGCATGGGGAAAAGCTACGGCCCTGTAAATGAGTGTTAATGTGCCTCCTTCCAGGTTTCGTTGTTCTTGCTGTTTGTATGCTTGCTTGTTTGTTTCAAATAAAGCTCCTCCAGCAGCCCTATGAAATTTGCCAGCACCCAGCTCAAACCACTGACTCATTTTTTTGGAGGGGTGACCTAGAAAAACTTTCCTTATTTTAATATTAAATTCTCTGGTTCTGTTTTATGGCCATGCAATGGAAGACCTCAAATGGAGCACACGCAAGATTTTAACCCCTCTCCATGCATGGAACAGTCTTTCTTATCTGAGCATGTATACATTCCACAGCAAGTGCTTCCTACTTGCTCTGAGGGAGGCACAGTCTTGACAGTCATCTCCAGCATGCTGCTTGCTGAAGCAAGTAAGCCTTCCTTCATTATTCTCCCTGCCTCCTTTCTTGTGCTTTGCACTCATCGGGGCTGGAGCGGGGAGGGCACTGAGCTCATGTGTGTGGTTGGGAGAAGACAGGCAACCCATCACTGTGTCCCTCTACAGCCAGGTCTTAGCTGTCCTCATCCATCTGCTCCCTTGTGCTTCACAGGGGTCCACCTTTATCATGAGCAGAGTTTCACATTCTTTTCCAACAGACTCAGTCTAGTAGTAGAGTTATCCAGGCACATAGAAATACCCATGAAAGAGCTAGCCCAAAGGAGGTAAGGCAGAAGGAGAATGGTCTTTAAAACAAAACTAGCCCAGGTTAACTTTCAGGCTCTCTGGCTATTGATTGTACACTCTTGAGGGAGTTCCTTCAACAGCCTTAATTTCTCCCATCTACAAGATGTGGATCCTGTGAGACCATTTGTTCAGCTTCTAGTTGTTTTTACCATCTACAACAAAGTCAATAAGTATTGGCTCCTTTCCAGTCAGGGTTTCATAAAGCATTTGAGTCATTTCTCTTACCCACATGTATTACTGTGAGGGGTAGCATTCAGTTCAGTTTAATATACTTTATATTAGCAATTATATATTAATTTATATCAATATTTTATTACTACATAATAGTAATGATGTGTTAATATTTTAGTATGTGAAACATTATTGACTAATATTGATTGACTATCTACTAATAAACATGTAATGGGTATCTACTGTGTTCAAAGCTCGAAGGTCATTGGCCTGTTTTTGTTTTTTTTGCATCTCAGAGACTTAAGCAGATTGACCAAAAGTTTAGGGTTGCTTATTCAAAATGTACATAACAACAAGCCACAAATTGAAAGACGAGTTCTAAAATGTGACAGAGGGGCTTAGAGACAGCCAAGTGAGCTTTGAAGTTCAGGTGGCCAGGTTCAAGAGTAGCCAGGACTTTTGAATACTTTGGTGTGGAGGAAATAAGGATCATTTCTTCAGCCATCAAATTTCTGTTCACAGTCATTTCATGAAATATAAACTAGCTATGGGGAAAAAAAAACTTTTACATAAATCTTTTCTTTGCTCAGAGGACTCTGACAGTGCAGTGTTCCTGACATCAAACATTCCCATGAAAAATTAAAAATCCAGTCAATCAAACAGCTGTTTCTAAATATACAAAAATATGGTATAAACCATCTGAGTTTCCACTCTTTGGTTGAAGAAATACATCATCCAGACAGAGCCTAAAGCAAATCTTGCTCATCAGAGAAACTATTAACAGCAAAATTCTTCCGTTAGACAACTCAAGGGCACACCTGTGCTCAAACCAAACCCTCCAGTGCTGTGACTGACCCCTGAGCAGAACCTGAGCTAGAGAGCTGGGTGTGATGCCCACCATGCCAGGGACTACAATGTACTCTGAGCCATGGACTCACGGGATGGAGTGGTGCATTTTGTCTTGTTTTCTGTCATGGAAATAGTCCACAACTAGGCATGAAGGGAAACTTAGGAAGACCTGATGTCTCACTACAAAGCAAGAAAATCCAACTGTGGCATGGCTCAAGGTGACATCCTCAGGCTTACTCATTTACTTAGTGGTCGAATTAGTGAGGAGCTGTGGCTCCGGAGAAATTCTAGTCATTTTAATGATCTCAGCTGTAAAAGCGTTCCACTTCAGAGATTTATGCTTCAGGTTATGTGTTCATCAGCTTTCTGTCACTGTGACAAAATATTTGAGACAGGCGACTTAACAGGAGAGATTTATATAGTGTATGGCCCCTTTCATTTAGTTCATGGCAAAGAGCACAGGGCAGAGCCAAGCTTCTTACCTCACCGAGGCCAGAGAAAGGGAAAGAAGAAAGTTCTAAATCCTGCGAGAGCTAGTTTTTATCAACTTGACACACACCAAATGTGCCTAGGAAGAGGGTGTTTCAGCTGGGGGATGGGCTTTATCTAATCAGCCTGTAGACATGTCTGTGTGGCATTTTCTTGATTCCTAATTAATGTTGGAGGACCCCACCCACTCTGAGATGTGCCACCCCTGAGCAGATGGACTGTATGACAAACGTAACTGAGCAGGCCAAGGGGAGTAAGCCATTGAGCGGTCTCTGTGGTCTCTCCCAAGTTGATCTGGGTCATGGCTTTTTACTACATCAACAGAAAGAAAACTAGAATAGGTCACAATATTCTGTCTAAGAGTACACTCCCAGTGATCTAACTTTCCGCCCACATGGCTCTACCCTCAAAGGTTCCACCATCTCCCACACCAACAGAGGCTGACATGTGAGCCTTTAGCATGCAGGCTCTGGGAGACATTTGAGAACCAAACTGTAACAAGTTGAGAAGATGGACAATAAGTGATACAGATTGGAAAAGGCCATTTTCTTTGCCTTGAAGAATATACAAATGAAATATGCATGTTGACCATCAGCATTACTGTTATCTCCTAAATTTAAGTGGCATGGATTATCAAACCAGCTAAGACATCCATTAGCAAATGAATGAGTAATGACAGTGTGGTACACATACTCCAGAAAGTTTTGCTTGGTCATAAAAAAGAATGAAAAAAGGACAGGCATGGTGACAGGCCTTTAATACCAGCACTTGGGAGACAGAGGCAGGTGGATCTCTTCAAGTCCAAGGCCAGTGTGGTCTACATAGTCTAAGGACAGCCAGGGTTACACAGAGAAATTCTGTCTCAAAAAAAAAGAAAGAAAGAAAGAAAGAAAGAAAGAAAGAAAGAAAGAAAGAAAGAAAGAAAGAAAGAAAGAAAGAAAGGGAAGGAAGAAAGGAAGCTATCTATAGGAAAATGTATAGAGCTAGAAAAATCATAAATATTTCATTTCTTCCCACATTAGGAATCTAGAATATAGATATATATTCATACATGAATTTATCTGTATCTTTCTGGATATGGTATAGAAATAGAAAAAGTATAAAGCTTAAGTTTCTGATTCTTCAACCAATGAGTGGAGGTACTTGCGGCCTTACATACTGTTTAAGACAGGAAGGTAAACACAGTTGGAATTAGAGAGATCAAGGCATTCCTATAGTTGTGAGGAGCCCCAGGCATGCCTCCATCCTTAGCAAATATTTCCTGTTGCTCACCTTGGAGCTAGGTTTTATTTTGAAAACCTCTGTTCCAGTGCACCTTTTGGATGGTAGAGAAAATAGAGCTATGCATTATGTGACAGGGCCACACAGAGGAAAGGGATGAGTCTCTGAGTCTTCTGCAGAGGCAAGGGCTGCTCTTCTACTTAAGGAAAAGAAATACCTTAAATTAGAACCACCCACATAGACTTTGAGAGGTTTTTAGTGAAGACAGTTATTGCACTGACAATTGAGATGGGCGAGGGTTAAGACATAGTGTGTGTAAAGGGATTCATATCTAGCACGAGCTTAAGTGAAAGTAACTGCCAAGGCACAGCTATGTGTGCACTAAGTTATGTGAAATTCTGTAGCTGCAGGTATCATGTTAACTATGTTAAATGTTTGCTGTAGATGCCGGTGGGCTGGCTAGTGTGCACCAGCATTTGGCTGCGGCAGTACAGACCTTGGATTTCTCTATTAACTGCATGGTCTCCTGCCTCCCAGTGCCTCAGTATTCTTGTATAACCAGTGGATTTTGTGAAAGTCTTTGTAATGATTAAGCAAAACCAAACACATAAGACACCCAAGAGCTATGTCTGGCCCACAGAAAGTGTGCCACTAAATGTTAGACATGAATAGTGTTGAATAGATAACTTTGTGCAAATCTGCCCTTCTCTACATCAGCCATACCAATACTGTGCTTTAATCTAAAGATCTAATGTGGCTTTATTTTATTTTAGTGTGCGTGAGTGCATGCATGCATGTCCTGGTTAGCCTTCATTGTAAACTTCATACAAGCTGGAGACACCTGAGGAGAGGAAACTTCAGCTGAAGAATTGCCTTGGTCAGGCTGTCCTGTGGCCATGTCTGTGAGAGACTTTCTCATTTTAAAAGAGAAGAACCAAGACATAAAAACAATATGATCAAAGCAACACCCCAAATACTGCAGAGTAAATCAGATCCTGTAACTCAGAGTTCAGGGTCCAAGGTTCATTCATGAACTTCTAGGTTCCAAAAGGCTCCAGTTCTGCCATGAGCAGTACACACAGCTTGTCTTGTAGACTTAGACAAGCTTCAGTCCACATTTGCTGCTGTCCTTGATGGATGTCCCATACTCTTGGCATCTGCAATATCCTAAGGTATCCAAAAGGAACTGGAGGAAGAAAGGGTTTACACTTATAGGTAACAGTCCATCACTGAGGGAAATCAGGATAGGAACCTAAAGATAGAAAATGAAGTAGGGACCATGAAAGAATCATGCTTAGCCTTTTTATACAGCTCAGGCCCATCTGCCAAGGGATGATGTCACCCACAGTTGTCTGGGCTATCCAACATCAATCATCAGTCAAGTCAATATCCCACAGACAGGGCCACAGATCAACCTTATGGAGGCAGTTCTTCAACTGAGCTTCCCTCTTCTTAGGTGTAGTGGTTTAAATAAAAATAGCCCTTAGGCCCATGGGGAGTGGAACTATTAGGAGGTGTGACCTTGTTGGAGTAGGTGTGGCCTTGTTGGAGGATGTGTGTCACTGGGTGTGGGCGTTAAGATTTCAGAATATCAAGCTTGGCTCCTTGTCACGCTCTCTTCCTGATGCTTGTGGATCTGGATCTAGAACGCTTACCTACTTCTCCCTAGTTTGTGTCAAGTTAACAATAAAAACTAACTAGGACAGTGTGTGTTTGCCTGTGTGTGCCTCTGTATGTGTGAGAGAGAGTGAGAGAAAGAGAGAGAGAGAGAGAGAGAGAGAGAGAGAGAAAGAGAAAGAGAACAGATACCAGTTATCACTGGCAATCTCCTCAGCCTGAAGTAGAACTTGTCACTGGGAACCAGAGCCTTGCATCATTGCAGAGGAAGGCAGAGACACAGTATCGGGATGCACACTGTGCTAGTACATCTTCCTCCCAAGGCAGCCACAGTGACTCGGAATTTTCCGTCTCATGTTTCTCATCCTCCAGACTCTGACAAATTCTTGCTAATTAGATCCAACCTGGCTGAAAACGTCTCTGTCTTTGTTCTGTCACCTCCTGCTCCATGTCCAGTGGGCATGATAGCCCTGGTTAAACATACACCTCCATGTCCTGGCACGGCACAAAGGATGTGGAGCAACAACCCCCAGAATCCCTCAAATTTGGATGGATATTATAAGAAATAATGTCCTATCAGAAGTCGGCTTGTAACAAAAAACCTATGCCTTAATATCCACTCTGTGTTTTTTAGTTTGTTTAATCATCTCATTCAACCATGATACACAGAACACTCCATAGGAAAATCTGAGACTTCATCATTAAATTACCTGTCTCAGAGCCTGAATTACAGGGCAAGGCTGCCCACTCTTTTTAATTACTTATGGTTCCCTATGCCCTGCTGCTACTCCTCACTTCTGGATGAAGCCTCATCCTGGGCTCTGTGCCCAGCATCTCTGAAGTGGCACATTCTAACATGGGCTTCTGTAGAACACAATGCTGACTGAAGGCATTGCCTTTGCCTATGGGATCTGGATGCCTTAGGTCAGGCCTTGGATGTGGACACAACACAGACTGGCTCCCTGAGCATCAAGGCTCTGACTCTCTTACCCTCACACATCATGGCAGTTTTTAGCCTCTGCTTTTGATGGTTGATCTTGACTGTCACCTTGGTGGGATCTATAATCACAATGAAGACAAGTGTCTAGGCATGTCTGTTAGGAAGTAGGCCAATGGCTTAACTGCTGAGGGAGAGGCACAGCATTCATCTGACTCTGCTTCCTGATTGGGCAAACGTGATGTGATCAGCTGCCTCAAGCTTCTATCATCATGACTTCCCTACTGTGATGGACCGCATCCTGGTACTGTGAGCCAAAATAAAACAAAACAAGTCTTCAAGTCAGCGATGGATTATGTCATAAAAAATGTTCTTATTGGGGCCTGGAGAGATGACTCAGCAGTTAAGAGCACTGACTGCTCTTCCAGAGGACCGAGGTTCAATTCCCAGCACCTACAAGGCAGGTCACAACTGTCTGTAACTCCAAGATCTGACACTCTCACACAGACATACATGCAGGCAGAGCACCAATCACATAAAAAATTATTTTAAAAATGTTTTTATTATTCCTGAGACAGAGTCTAAGTATGTAGCACAGACTGATCTCTAATTTTGACCCTCCTTCTTCAGGCTTCCAAGTGCTAGAATCATGTTTTTCTAACTTTTATGCCATCAATATAAAAGGCAGTAATTGTCGACTAACATTGCAACATCTCACAGCAATGTTAACATAAAGATGTAAAGTGCTTGGTGCTAGCACTTCCAGCACATACAGCGTATTCTCCGCCTTTGCATATGTTATGATTGAGAAGCAACAATACACATGGAAGTCCCTCCTAGATCTGACGAATAAAATCTATGGAGAAAAATATTTTTATGGGGCTGGGTGGTTAAGAGCACTTGTTATTGCAGAAGACCCCGGTTCGATTCCCAGCCCCGTCAGGGTACCTCACAACCCTCTGTAACTCCAGTTCCAGGGAATCTGACACTATCTCACAGGTACCAAGCATGCACATAGAGCACAAATAGCAAAATACATGTCCATATGAAGAAAAATTTATAAACATATATTATAAACTTATTTTTTTCAGCATTCAGTGGTTGAGAGTACTTCCCGGCTCTTTCAGATGATCCAAGTTCAGTTCCTGGCACCCATGTCAAGTGGCTCACAACTGTTTCTACCTTCAGCTTCAGGGAATATGATGCTCTCTGCTGGCCACTGCACATACTGCACATGCATGCATTCAGCTACACACACACACACACACACACAAATCTTGTGTTTGTTTGGTCGGTTGTTTGTTTTTTGAGACAGGGTTCCTCTGTGTAGCTCTAGCTGTTCTGAACTTCACTCTGTGATCAGGCTGGCCTTAAACTCAGATCTATCTTCCAAGTGCTGGGATCAAAGGTATGTGCCATCGCTGACTGACCACAAATAAATCTTTTAAAAATCTTTCTAAAATTAGACTTACTCATTTTATTTTTATTTTATGAGTGAGTATTTCGGTTGTGTGTATGTATGTGTGCCATGTCATGCATGCTTGGTGCCCCAGATGGTCAGAAGAAGACATTGAATTCCCTGGAAATGAAGTTATGGATGATGGGAGCCACCATGTGGGTGCTGGGAATTGAACTTGGGTCCTCTGCAAGAGCATCAAATACTCTTAACTGCTGAGGCATCTCTCCAGCCCCTACAGATAAATCTTAAAATTCAATGGGCTTTGGTTTTGTTTTCGAATGTTTCCCATAGAAGCTAAATTTGGAGTAAGACATCTCTGACTCCTGTACCTTTCTTTACCTGAATTAAAATGTTTACTGAAAGATAAACAAGAAATAATAATGTATTTCCATCTGCCCACTTGGAGAAATCCATATTTTTCCACTATTAAATTTATCATGGAATTCCTGATAATATGACTCACAGCTGACTGTAGAACCAGAAGGTAAGAGATACAAAAAGATATTCGACTAGTGATTGGAAAGAAGAAGGAAAGAGTATGTTCTGTGAGTCTTGGAACCCTCTGTAGAAAACAGATCCTAGGGGCAGAAACAGATGCATTTATGACCATGTGACGAGAACAGGGTTCTAATGTGAGGAAGAGGATGAGGGATGAATGTGTGATACTCAATGAGGCCGTCCCCAAAGGGGAAAAGGGTCAGCACCAGCACACAATGGGTCTACAATGTCGCTTGTGAGGTCTTTGTGTGTGTTTGGATCACACATCCGCTACTTAACAGAATAAGCACAGCTTCGGGTCAGCTTGAATCTGCAGGGAAGATGCCTTGGGGACCAGTGTTGTAATTATATGAAAAGACTGTTTCCTAAGACCAAAGAACACTCCTGCCTACTCTCCCTTCACACTCCACACACTTCTAGGAACTTGGGGAGTCATGCAAATTTGTATCCAGAACCTTCTTCCTTCATCACCATTCAGGATTCTCCCGCACCCTTCACTCAGTGTATGGGTTGGGGCGGCTTCCTCCAGGTAGTCCCTCCTCCTAAAGCGCTGGTGACATAAACTGCAGCAGGAGTCTCAGGAGAAACTCCCAATTCACTCAATCTGTAGGAAACAAGGGCCCCTTGTGGCTCAACAAGAAAGGGAAGGAACAGCAGCAGAAGTAGGTGCAAGAGAGGATGGCCTTTTCCATGAGTAAAGGGAACAATTGGAAAGCAATCCCTGCCTTCCGTCCATGCATGAGAATGTAGTGTGCTGGCACATTGGAGAGAAGCATATCCTTCCTTAGGAAGCACAGCTCTGGAGGGACTGTCCACATAGGGTGTTCCATGGTCTATTGGTCGTTTGTGTGGGGTTGGATCAGACGAAATGCTTCAGAGCAAGGTTGCATTCAGCATAAAGAAATTATCTCAGCCTGTTGAAGACTTCTCAGCAAACAACAGCCCCAATGGGAGAATACCTGAAGCAGGTCAAAAGAAGGACATGTTGAAAATGCCTCCTGCTGTTCCGGACTGTGCTTCAGCTAAAGTGGAGTATTTGTATTTTCTGAGTTCCGACACAGAAGACACCCTAGCTTGGTCTCAGGAGCTGAACAGGGAGATCAGGGGCTACTGATGGTAAACATGGCTCATAAACTGGGCCAGACAGTGAAGCCTTACCACAAAGTGCACCTATTCAAAGATGTGTGTGGGCGTGTGCACGTGCAGGGGTATGTATAGGAACAGAGACAGCCAGGAACCCATTTAATTCTTTCTTCCTATTGGACCAAAAAATCACAGTGGGGGAAAAAGCCATCATTCCCATCTTGGGTAGAAGTGATGTCAGGTCAAAAGCCCAGGATGTGAGTAAGGCCAGGAGACAGCCAGACTCAGCTTAGAAGTGATCAAAGCCATAGGATGTTTTGGGGGTGTTTCTGTGGTGCAGGGCTGGGTTGTTTTCCAGTCCTTTCAACATTGTAAAACTGGAGCAGAGAAAACTGCTGTGGGATAGGCAGACCTCAGAGGAGGACCACGGAACATGTCCACTGCAAATGGTCACATGCATCACCTGGCTGCCTCACATCAGATAAAGGTGTCCTCGCTCTGCACAGCAAGGAAGAGAAACATTCAACAGTAAAAGAAGAAGCCTGCACAGAACCATTTCATCTCATTCCTAATATGTACAAACATGAATAATTTGACATGATGTTTAGACAGTTTCCCCCTAACTTAAGTCTTTTAATTAAAATGAAAGGCAGAAAATATGCTTTAAATATGAATGCAAGAGGTGTGAGTTGTCATAAGTCCCTCAGCCTTCCTCCTCCTCTCTCTCTGTTGTGAGCAAGCACAATAAAATCTCATTTCTCCTGCCGTCTTTTCATAATGTTTATGGTTGTTTTAGGTAACACATAAACCATGCTGAATGTGATATTCCCCTTATTATATGTCAGGGGCACATATTAAACTGGAGCCTGTCCCCTTTTTTTGCTATTTACTTATGTGGCAAATCAGTCAATGTATTTTCCTCGACTCACCAGGCAATATTGTAGGCCCTGAAGGTAAATGCTAACTTTTCAGCCTGTGCCAAGCGGCACGCCCTGGGCTCACCACCAAGTGAATGAGAGCAGTATATTCTGTGCTGAAAAATGGGCTCGGATGTTGCCCCTAATAAATTACGTGATTATTAAGTTGCTGTGCAGTTCCAACCCACATTATTTTACTTTACCTCTTGCCGGCTCCCTTGTTGCCGCCTCCACTTTGCCTCCGTTTTCTGTGTGCTTAACTTGTAAAATGCTAAACAAGTTTTGATATTTACCTGTTTATGATTAAATTGCAAAGTGATCCGCTTAGTTCTGTTCTAAATTAAGGTCTGCATTAAATGTCATAGCATTTATCTTTCATAAAATGAAATAGCAAGGACACTAATTTCCTAGGTATTCAATCACTGCCCTGTGCCACTGGAGAGACGGTCAAGGAACAAGACTGGCCGCAGTTCACAGCTCAGTGACAGCCCTGAGATGGAATCATAAAAGTCAATTAATCATTAAAAGCTGTTACAAGCACGGATCGAACCAGTCTGGCACAAAATGTTAATCAGTCCAATATCAATATAATAAATTCCTGCAAATTGGAGTGATCGATACGTTTAGGGCCTAATGAATCAATTTGAGGGCACTGGGCCGTTCCTCGGGGTCCCCACGACATGGCAGCCGGGTGAGTGCTACATCTCCAGGCGCACTGCCAACAGAGGTCACCTATCCTAACAGGCTGTTCACTTCAGCCGCAGTTACCACGGTGACAGCATGTCACTGCTGCCCTGGTGTCCTTCTAGGTAAGGTGGGAGCCGACACATCACTGCCCTTGATGGATTTGTCAATAGTGCTGAGCAGGGGAGGGGGTTGCCTACACGATACACAGAGGCCCCCTGTGCCCTGGCAGGTTGGTGTGATTTAATTGTCTGAAGAGGTGTGTGCGTCTGCATATATGCAGGAACTAAGCAGTGCTTACAGTCAGAGGGAGCTGGCAATCGAGCTGATTGCCTTTGCATAGCTAGAGAAAATAACACAGAGAGTACCAGGCGGTCAGAGCGATGATCAAGGTATTACATTAACTAAGTCTCCGTGTGAGTAAGAAACCACCTAGAGCCTCTCAGATTAACAATTTATTACCTACAATGTTTTAATATATCACTCATGAGTGGAAATAGAGTTGGGTATTAATACCCCGAGGCCTAGACACCTGCTTACAGCTCTGTGTGTCCACCAAGGAAAGTCCATCAGGGTAAACTTAGGTGAGCAGAAATGACAATGGGTTTGTCTCTCCCTGTTCCTATCACCCACAGTCTCCCCTCCCAAACAACCGTGGAAGCTTGAAGCAGGCTGGGCACGCAGAAATGGGATTTTAAACAATCCTCTTCGTCATCTGTTTTTAAAAAGCAGAATTTTCATGTTTCAACACATTTTATCTTTTGTTACACCTATTAAAACTGACCAGTGAAGGGAAGCAAGAGCAGTTTCAGCATTGCAGAATGGAACAAAACCTCTTTAGAGATGAAAGAAATCTCAGCAACTGAGACTCTGGGGAATCACCATGTTCCAGAACCTTCACTGTCATTTAACATAAAACGTAAAGGTTAATACTGAATAAAATAATACCCTGGGTGACTGTTTTAATCGTGTCAAAGTACAGCTTTTCCCTTGGATTGCTCTTCCATAGGGCGTGGGCTCCAGACACCTGGTGGGTCTACACTTCCTTGCTTTGCCAGGAGGATCATCGGATCCAGTTTCGCTCCCAGAAGTGACTGTGTCCTTTTCCTTACAGCCGTCTATTCCCCTCTAGAAGAACAGGGAGAAGCGAAGCCAACTGAGAGAAATGTTAATTTCTACTACCTAGTTATTTTAAAAGACTTTTTTCTTACCTGAAAAAAATCATTTTTTATTATAGTGGTCTGAATTATAGGAAACATCAAAATAAATTACAAATTCTCTGCTAAAGAAATAACTATTCAACACATGGAGACAGGACGTTGTTGCTGGCATTCAGACAAAGGTAGTGCAATGCCTCGGCTTAATTGCCCTGACATCGTGTTCATCCACTCCAGCTACAGTCTTCAAGAAAGAAAGAAAAAACTCTCATTGTTATTAATTGTATTCTTTTTAGAATGTAATGTCATATCGCTGCAGGCTGAGCTAATGAAACATACCCATATAACCAAAATAGTCGTATTTCTTTTTGTTCAACACATTCTATCAAAACTGTCTACTAAAGGCATTGTGTTAAGATCTTTTCATAGAGCAATAAAGAGCATCTCAACTACTTCAACATTTCTATTATCCGATTACTAAAATGCCCAGGAGGACCAAACAGTATGGTGTGAATTCAGTTATCCTATAAGACTTTAGAAATATTGCTAATTCCTGCCTTGGATTTGTGTTAATATTAATGCTAGATTACACGCTATGGCTTCTGAATACCTTCTGCATACCAATCCTCACAGAGGCAGGGTGCTCCCCTGCACGGACGCTATCCGCCTCTATGGTAATGAGAATCTGAATTATTTATCTCTATTTATCCTACAGGAGTTCACTCGACCCCACTCACATTTTCTTTCTCTGCTGCACATCAATGCCTGTAAACACAGCTTCAGAGCTGCTGCCTGCTTTCTGTGTTCCTCTTCTCCTTTTCAGCAGTAGACGGGAATGTTACACCACTAGGAGAATCTGTTTAGGGGTGTATTTGAGGTAAACCTTCCTAATTAAGTCAACTTTAACACAGGCACGCAAATGGCACCATGTATATGTGTCTGGCGCCTAATACTGTCTGCTGAGCCCAAAGGAAGTCAGGCAGCAACAGGGCCAAGGAGACAGTTAATACATTCAGTCTCTCCTTCCGTTAACCTTTCTAACTGGAAAACTATTTGCGGAGTGGGGGCTGGGGTGGGCAGCTTTCCACCCTGGCTGGGGCCTATATCTTCGACCTTAAGATGTAGACACTGTGATTTTGCTCTGATGCTCACAGCGTTTCTGGGTCCATCTTGCCCAAGGAAAGACGGTGATGAGTCTGAATGACTGAAAGTTGAGGGAAGGAGTGAGCTTTGAAGCTGTATACAGCTTCAGCTTTCTGCAACAAGAAACATACCAGAGAGCCTCATCGGGAACATTCTAGAAGGCTTATCATACCCGGAATAGGATGTGGTGGGGTGCCATGTGGGAGAGTAACATTTACATCACTTTACCAAGCTGGCATTTTCAGGAGACTAAGTTGTTAGCAATTGGAACTATAAAGGTTTTTGGTGGTCCCAAAACCTTGTGACTGACCCCTCCCCCACCGCTGTTGAAGGACTTGCCAGAGGACCATTTACTCTGGACTAATCATCTAAGAATGAGCAGAAAAAGCCCTGTTAGGTTTCTAGTTAGACCTCATTAGTTTATACACACCTATAGAGTGTAGTAATCAGACACGTTGTTGTCTTGTCAGGACCACTGACAACCCATGTGTAGAGTGAGATTTAAAAAGGTAAAACAAAAAAATCTCTAGAAGCCGTGTGTACTGGCTGGTTTTGTGTGTGAACTTGACACAAGTTAGAGCCGCCAGAGAGGAAGGAGCCTCAGTTGGGAAAATGCCTGTATGAGATTCAGCAGTAAGGTGTTTTCTCAATTAGTGATCCATGGGGGATCTGCCATCCCTGGGCTGGTGGTTCTGGGTGCTGTAAGAAAGCAGGCTGAGCAAGCCATGGGAAGCAAGCCAGTAAGCAGCACCCTTTCATAGCTATCTGTGTCAGCTCCTGCCTCCATGATCCTGCCCTGTTTGAGTTCCTGTTCTGACTACTTCCAATGATAGAAGCTTAAGCCAAATAAGCCCTTTCCTCTCCAATTTGCTTTTTGGTCATGGTGTGTCATCACAGCAATAGAAACCCTAAAACACCATGGTTTGTTTTTACATAAAGTGGCTGTTCCTTACCTTTGGGACATAGTTCTCAAGACCCTAATGGATGCCTGAAACCAAAGATAACACTGAACCCTAAATATGTTCTATTTTTCTATATAAAAAAAAAAAAACCTGTGATGAAGTTAACTATAAACTAGGCCCAGGAAGAGATTAATAACTGATTAACAATACAAAAGAACACGTATATCAACACATTGTAATAAAATTTGTGACAACATCTCTCCTGCCCCACTCTTCATTTTGATATTTTCCCTGAGTAGACTATTTCTATTCATCTCAGACAGAAAGGAAAATAAAAAGACCAAAGAAAATTATTCCACTTAAATCCACCTTAGACAACCTGCAAGAGGTGGCAGCGCTGAGGGAAGATGGCACATGGTGCCGGCACAGAGACATTTCCTCAGACGTGGGCCAAGAGTTCACCCAGGAAGCAGAATATGATGGACGTGATCAAGATAGATTTGTATGGTGATGCCATCCCTCCATCTACAAATAATGGCGATGCCCCAGTAGACCCGGCCTACATCGATACTTCCACCAGCTGTTGGGGATGATATGGGTTAGGGACCAGCACCCAGTGCTGTTTGTACTTACACTGAAAAGAAAATTGCATTGTATATTGGAAATCTAACTTTATGAACAACAGATAAGGTCTTAACTGAAGCAGTTCATTCTTCAGGAGTAAATACTTTGGAGATAAAATTGTTCCAAAATCGGGCAAATGGACAGTCAAAGAGATTTGCTCTTGCTGGTGTTGGATCTGAAGCATCTTCCAAAAAGTTAATGAATCTTTTGCCTAAAAGAGAACTTCATGGTCAGAATACTGTTGTAACTCCATGCAATAAACAGTCCCTGAGTCTGTCTGCAAAGCAGCCCGGGAAAGCTACACGATCAGGACAGATGTCTGGGGAAGGTAAAGCTGGTCCTCCAGGAGGCAGCTCAACATTTCCACAAGGTGGTGGAGGACAGGGCCGTTTCCCAGGGGCTGTTTCTGGTGGGGACAGATTTCCTGGGCCACAAGGACCAGGAGGGCCACCGCCACCTTTCCCAGCTGGACACTCTACCATGCCCCCATCTAGGCCTTCCTGGCTCGCCTGGTCTACCGTGTCCTCCACCTCCTGGTCTGGCTCTGCAGGACCTCCTGCTCGACGAGACCGCCCTCTTCCACCAGGTCTTTTTCCTGGACAATCTTTCGGGCAACCTCCATTGGGTCCTCTTCCTCCTGGGCCTCCACCTCCAGTTCCAGGCTGCAGCTCCCCTCCAGGTCCACCGCCTCCACAGCAGGGACCACCTCCACCTGACCACCAGATCTGCTAGGGCCTCCCCTTTCCCTTGCTCCTTCTCTGCATCTTCCTGGACCTTCCAGCGTCCCACCACCAGCTCCACATGTGAATCCTGCTTTTCCCCTCCACCAACTAATAATGGCACGCCAACATCAAATAGTCCAGGTCCATCACCAACACGCCCACATAGCCAACCTCCAACGTATGATAGGGGTGACTATGGTCCTCCTGGGAGGGAAATGGATACTGCAAGAACACCACTGAGTGAAGCTGAGTTTGAAGAAATTGTGAATAGAAACTGGGTAATCTCAAACAGTGATATTTCAAGCTCTGTCTGGTGTAGTGCTGGTGATAATGGGAGTGCTGTTGAAGCACTTGTAATAGCAATTTCTTAATTAAACAAGCCAAAGTGCCTGCAGATGACTGCTGCAGAGTTCTTATTAGCTCTCTGCAAGATTTCCTTCATGGAGTTCAAGTCCTCCGGCTCTGGATCACGAAGGTGGAGAAGAGCAGATCACGGGAAAAGAGTTGGTCATAAATCTCAGTGTAGAGAGAAGCAGAGAGCAAGAGAGACAACTGGATGGCGATCGAATGAGAACCCTGTCATCATTAGAAGCTGAAGGAAGAGAAACACCTTCCAAGACTGAACAGTCTTCTTGGGGAAAGAGTGATGCTTGTCCAGCAGGCTGCTTCTTGTGATTGAACTGAACCTGTAAGGATTCATGGATCAACTGAGCAGGAATAGAGCTGGATAAAGCAAATCTGCATAAATGGTAAAATCAACCAATCAATCAATCCAGCTTAGAGAGCTAGTGACCAAGAAGCTCCACTATCAAAAACAAAACCAAACAAACCATTCCAGGTTGAGTGACACTAATGAAGCTCCATGCCTGGATTCTGCTGTACAGCTTGTAGGCAGCTACATCACTGGATAATCCTGTCTCCTTCAGTAACTGCTCACTGCTTTTGCATGTTCGGGAAAGACCTTGTGAGCTTTATAAGTTTCATAAGCTTCCTAAGTCTTACAGGTTTCTTGTGAGATTCAAGAGTCTCACAAGCTTTTCTTTACCTCAAGATAGAAAGTTTCAGTCCATAGGAAACAGTGGCACAATACTCCACTTCTAATATCTTATTACAGAAAATTCTTCTGATGATGATGATATAAGATGACACAATACCTAGGTGTCATCAGCAGCAAGGTGAACAGGGTGAATGTAGTGATACAACCTTCCACAAATTCCATTGTGACATAGTAGGGTCCCTAGAGCACAAATACTTCAGCACCTCAATGGCTGATTTAATTACCCAGGTAGCTACTATGCGACTAAGTAGTGGGTTGCATACATAGAATGGATACTCTGACCAAAAGGATGATTCATGGCTAAGTGAGATATGGTGAGACAACACAGTATTTCATTGCATGGCTCTTCAGATCAGTGCAGAAGTTAATACTTAATAATTATTTCTGGAATTTGCTATATAATACATTTTAGAAAATAATAAATCAAAACCATAGATAGTGGGAATTACTACACAAAAATTGGTGATATAATGGAACTAGTTCAGTTGATAGCCAATTGATCTACATAAAGTAATTCTAAACCAAGAATCTATAACAGATAATGAATTGTGGGCCCAAGGCTTTGAATCATGTAGTACCCCAAACAATTTCTATTCTTGTATGATACTGCCTACCCAGGTCATGGTATAATATGTAATATGGCACACATGCCCTAAGCAGTCCTAGTAGAAAGGCAGACTAGAATGTACACTGAGGAGACCCACTGGCGCCTGTTCTTCATGCACCCCACATTCTCCTGAGAGAAGATAGCGCTCCTAAGACTGTGGTGCAGTGGTCCGGGGTAGTCAGGCTGGTGGACAATGCTAGTTTAGGAAGGAGGGAGGCTGGGTCTCTGATTTCGATGAATTCCTCAGGACAACCTTCCCAGCTAAGCCCATGACACAGGTGCTAACTAACTGAAGTGCCGAGACTGGAGCCATTACACTAGGATCCTGTGTGGACACTCAGGTTAAACAATAATTCTGTTTCATGGATACTATGTTGAGTTTTACTATTTGATATTAGTTAGTTGTTGTGTTGAGATTTCCCGGTTTCATTAAATGGTAAATTCCAGAAAGAAACAATTTAAATGTTTTAATTTAAGTTTTGAATTGTGCACTGATCTCAGGAGTTACTATAACTGTGATGGCTAACCTTGCTTTTCGACTTAACTCCATCTGAAATCAACTAAAATGTAAACATCTGGGCACACCTGGGAAGGATTTTCTTGACTGGATCATTTGATGTGGGAAGATCCACCCTAAATGTAGATCACTTGAGTTTAGAAGACCTACCGTAAATCTGGGTCATGTTTTCTAGGGGCATCCCACATGAAAGAACATGGAAGAAGGAAAATTTTGCTTTTTGCCTGCTTGCCCCACAGCAAGTTCATCTAGCCTACTGTGGAGGCATTACTTCACTGATGTTAGAGCTACTTCTGCAGGATTCCAGTGTAGACTGAAGAACATTGAGACATCCAGCCTTGTAAACTGACGTTTCTAAAGAGAGACAGACATTGTTGGACTAGCCCTACCACAGCCTGTAAGTTACCCCTTTTAATATATACATTCATCCATTCAGTTCTGTTCTTTCAGAGAATCCTGGCTAATACAGCAATGAAAACCTAGAATCAATTCCATGGATATTTAACCAGCACAGACCATCTCAGAGATAAGCCTCAGCTGTGGCCAGGATGGATCTGGAAATGGTTGTCTAGACCTTGGAGCCTTGATCTGGCCTGTTATGTTTTATTCATCCCATGATAACAAGTCTGCACCTTACACAAACGACTGTGGTTCTGCTCATTAAAGGACATCAGACTTTCCTATGTAATTAGTGTCTTTGAAATTGCATTCTATGCCCTGTCTCTAAAAAAAGAAAAAAGAAAAAGAAAAGAAAAGAAGGGGCTGGAGAAATGGCTCACTGGTTAAGAGCACTGTCTGCTCTTCCAAAGGTCATGAGTTCAATTCCCAGCAACCACATGGTGGCTTACAACCATCTATAATGTGAACTGATTCTTTCTTCTGGCAGGTGTAAATGCAGATAGAACACTCATATACATAAAATAAATAAATCTTTAAAAAAAAAAGAAAAGAAAAGAAAAAGAAAAAAGGAAGAAGGGAGAGAAGGAGGAAATTGCTTTCTATTGTAAAAATACAGGCAGCTTGTGAAATACACCATATAGACATGGATAAAATAGCATTTATTCTCATTTTGCAGAATTTACTACTGTAACTGTTCGTGTTTGTTGCTTTTGTAACATTGCATGACAGCTTAAATGAGGAAAGATTTCTTTTGGCTCATGGTTTTGGAGGTTTTCAGGCTAATGCACTAGGCCAGGCATGCCTGGAGGCTCTTGACCATTGTAGTAAGACTGTGCCTCGGAGGCTGTTTATATCACTGTGGACCAGGAAGCAAAGATTAAGGTTGAACAAGAGGCCAGGTTTCTTCAGAATCCTGAAATAGTTTCACCAGCTGGGAAACAAGAGTTCAAAATATAAGCCGGTAAGGGACATTTCCAATTCAAATAGAAATGTTTTGTGTATGTTGTGTTGAATTTTACTTACGTGTACATAAATAGGGAACTGAAGAGGAGTTTTGTCATAATAAAATTCAACATGCCTATTAGACATTACTGTGCATGGTTCCTTGAGGCTGGTATAAAAAATCAGCACCAACTAGATAGATAAAAACCACAGAAACACATCCTTTTGTGTTTTAGAGGAGTCTGAAATCAAGGTAGAACCATGCCTTTGAGGTTCTAAGGAAGAATTCATTCCTCAGTTCTCTTACTAATTCTTTGGCTTCCAGTAATTGGTTATGTTTCTTGTCTTGTGTCTTCACTGCTTTGGTTTCTACAATCCTCTTTCCATAGTTTTCTCCCTTCTGTGTTTGTGTGTGTGTGTGTGTGTCCCTGCCCAAATATTTCTCTTATAAGGACACTCTTGGTGGATTGGTGCCCATCCCAAGCTAATACAGCTGAATCTCAACTTGATTACATCTTCAAAGACCCTCTTCCATAAATGGTCTCATTCTCAGGGGCTGGGGGAGGGTTAAACAAAGCTTCTGAAAGGACACAATCCAACCACTCAGATATTTGGCTGTAGTTATCCTTGGGAAACTTTGAACAAATAGATGGGATTTAAAACCTCAGAATTTGATGAATTCAGTTAAATTTTAACTTTGAGGTTTTTGTTTGCCTGGTTGGTTCTTGGCATACACACAGGCTTCTATATTTACATAGTTTGAGTTTGCATGTGAGTTTCTCACATGGATTTTAATTTTTGTACTATGCATAAAAAGTATTTCCTCACTTTGAGATTATAAAGTTATTCATTTACTTTTGTCTTTGATACATTTTAATTTATTCTAAATTAAAATAGTGTGTTATGTGTTTTATTATTTTAAAGACTTATTTTATTTGTGTGTGTTTGTGTCTGTGTGTGTGTGTGATACCTGTGTGGAGTACAGATGTTTGAGGAGGCCAGAAGAGAGTGACAGATCCCCTGGATCCATGAGGTTGTGAACAGCCTGACAGTGTGCTGGAACTGAGCTCAGGTTTTCTAGAAGAGTGGCAAACACTAGTAACTGCTGAGGCATTTCTCTAGCCCATGTTATGTGTTAAAGAACTAACCATGACCCACAACATTTATATAATAACACAAGTTTCCTGCTTGTGTCTGTGTTTAGGTCTACCCCTGGACTGGTTGTTTGATCTGTTCACGCCATTTGTCTGTTCCTACATAGTGGTTTTCTGCACCTTTCTTTGGTAGCTGGTGGAGACTATTTTCTGTTGTTGCTCTGTTTAGTTTAGGCAGAATTATCCTAACTTAATCCCAAATAAATGAACTTTGGTAGCATTTTTATCATTTTTCAGTTCTGTTGTAATCAAACCACAAAGTTGGATTTCTTCAAACTGTCCATATTTGTCTGTAAGTACAAAGCTGTCTCTATCACACATACCTTTTTTAGGTTTTTTCTTTCTTTCTTTTCTTTAAACCCCTCAGGAAATATTTTGAGTTTTTGTCACATGGATTTTGGATGTTTCCTGTGTGATTTATCCTTAGACATTTTGTGTTTTTGTTTGTTTTTCTATTGTGAATGGAATCTTTGAGTTACACCCTCATTTCTCCTCCTACTCATCCTCACACCAATCTGTTAGCAAGAACTGCTGGTTCTCTGTGCATCTAAAATGCAGAGCGAACCTGCGCCTGTTTCCCTCAAGTCACCCCAGGCCATCTCCTTTATTTTGGGCACAGACTGGAATCTACCCACTCTCAATGTCCTTTGTCCACTTATCTTGCCAGAGGGAGCTTTCTTACAGCTTGTGACATCATACCAGATTTTCCTTCAAAGTCCTTCAGTGATGTTGTACAGCATCAAAATACAATCCAGCTTCCCAAAGGCAAACTGCTTAGCCCTCACTCAGCTGGGCACACAGGCTCTTGGACACACAGCTTTCCCCCTCTCCCTCACCTCCATCTTCACCTCCTGCCCTTGGCTCTTTCTTGACATGCTTCTTTTCGAGTCTCCAATAACGTTACCTCCTAGGGGAGCATCCCAGGCCATCTAGATCATCCAGAGCTCCTACCACCACCTGCCCTGTTTTTCCTGCTCCCTTTACCCCAGCACATCACTCCTGAATTCTGCCACAGCATTTCTCACTGCCGGAAGCCTTGCCTATTTTGCATTTGCTGTTCATGCATTGTTCATGCCTTCTATTGCAAAGCAAGTTATTGGAAATGACTCCATCCTGTTTCAACTGCATTCTCACTGCTCATCTGAAAAGCTTCTGAAAAATGTCGAGTAAGTGACTGGGCTGCATCCTTCCCTTCTCACCCATCATGGTGTTTGCTGGGCAAAAAGCCATTGTTGCTTTACCACTGCTTCATCGATTGCTCGTTGACTTCTTTTGATTTTATCTAAAGCTTTATTTAATATTTTCCGTGATTTTCCATCTATGCAATCCTTACCTCTGCAGGTACTGAAAATATTACCTTTGCCTTCCCACTACTGATGCCTTTCAGTTTGTTCTGGATTCCTTTTAATTAGTACTTCCAAATCAAGTTTGAACAGTTATCACTAATAAGGAGAAGCCTTTAGTAGGAACAGTTTCACTAAGGTCTTACTGCAAAACATGATATATGATATAGATAAAGCAGTAAGTGTGAGAGTCTGTACATGTGTGAGAGAGAGAGAGAGGTTTTTTTTTATCATTTTACAAAGTAAAGCTCTAAACCCATTGTGGGTAGGTAGGTAGGTAAGTAGGTGGTAGTTAGCTTGTTAGTTAGGTAGTTTTTTCATGATAGGGTATACCTGTGTAGCTCTGCTGTCCTGGAACTGGCTCTGTAGACCAGGCTGGGCTCAAACTCAGAGATCCAGCGGTCTCTTCCTCTTGTGTGCCATTTTGCCCAGTTATAGGTATGTTTTGTTTTTAAAAATCTGGATTAAAGGATTTGGAGACGTGATTCAGGGGTTCAGATCATTTGCAGCTCTTGCAGAAGGCTTTGATTCCATTCCCAGCACCCACATAGTAGTTCACAGCCATGTAAACTCCAGTTGCAGAACTTTCGATACTCTCTTCTGACCTCCAAGGCACCATGCATGGACTAATGTACAGGCAAACACTCACATGCATACAAAATACATGAAGAAAATATTTTTTTAAGTTGGAATTGAATACCATTGGCTATTTTTATGGCAGCTTGACAACAGCTAGAGTCATTTTGGAAGAGGGAACCTCAATTGAAAAAATGCCCCCACCAGATTGACCTATGAGCAAGCCAGTAAGCAGCACCCTCCATGGCCTCTGCGTCAGTTCCCGCCTCCAGATTCCTGCCCTGCTTGAGTTCCTGTCCTGACTTCCCTCAATGATGTTGTTACCTGGAAGTGTGGCCTGAAATAAACCCTCTCCTCCCCATGTTGTTTTTGGTATTTTTATCATAGCAATGGAAACCCTACCTAAGACAAATATCTTTTTAAATACACCATTTAAGTATATCAACAAATGTCTTGTGGTGAATTTCCTAAAGTGGTAAACTATATGAATAGATTCTTTGTTTTTGTTGTTGTTTGTTTGTTTTGTTTTTTGAGACAGATTCTCACTTTGTAACCCAGGCTGACCTGGAGTTGGTGAGCCTCCTGCCTCAGTCCAAGTGCTGGGATTATAATGTGTATAGCCACACCTGGCTTAGAATCCTTTGTCACTGTATTCCTGAGTGAAGCCTGCACAGTCTTTCTAACATGGTTTTGGTTTGGTTTGGTTTTCTATTTGCAATCTTTCCTTTGGATTGCACCATTCTGAGTGTACAGGGGTAGTAACCACATGTATGATCACTCACTTACTGCTCACTCTCATTTTAAAAGAAGCACCACTGGAAGGGAAACTGAGGCAGGTAGGGACAAAGAAAACAGGATTCTGGACTCATCTCAACACACAGGTTTACAGCACAGTAACTCTGGTGGTTTGATGAAAATGGCCCCCATAGACCTCTAGGGAGTGGCAGCATTGGAAATGTGGTCCTGCTGCAACAGGTGTGGTCTTGTTGACAGAAGGAGGTCACTGGGCTGAGCTTTGAGAACTCAGAAGCCCAGGTCTGGCCAGTGTGTCACAGTCTTCTCTCCTGCTGCCTACGGATCAAGGTGTAGAACTCTCAGCTCCCTCCGCAGCACCATGTCTGCCTGTATGCCACCATGCTTGTCAATAATGGACTAACCCTCTGAACTGCCAGCCAGTCCCAATGAAATGTTTGCCTTCATAAGAGTGGTCATGGTGTCTCTTTACTGCAATAAAACCCTGAGTAAGACAGTAACATTTTGATAACTTGGTGGAGATGCCTGAGGTCTGCTGCTAGCAATTAAATGCTCTCTGAAGTCAGTGTGCTCATTTGGAAAGTGGCCCTGCATAAGATGAGGATAAGAAATGCTTTATGCCTGCAAGAAAGCACACACTTGAAGTAAAGGGCTGCGGCTCCTCTTCGCTTTTTGTTTTGTTTGTTTATATTTTTGAGATGGGTTCTCAACTATGATGCCATGGCTTACCCACATATAGCCAAGGCTACTGACATCCATGTGCCTGAATAAAGGCATGCACCACCATGTGCAGTTAATGTTTTATTTTAAAGAAAGGGTCTGGCTATACAGCTCCAGCTGGCCTCAAATGAGAAAATTTCCCGCCCAGTCTCTGAAATATGAAATGACAGATATATGTCACATGCCCAGAATGAGTGCCTTTTCCTTGTTCTCCCTTTATTGGGGATCAAACCTGAGGCCTGATGCATGTTAGTCAGGTACTGTATCACTGAGCTACATCCCCAAACTATTTTTTTCCCTTTGAGACAATGTCTCAATGAGTCCAGAATGGTCTTTAATTCACTCTGTAGCCTATTACCACACACACAGTGAACTTTCCATCCTTCTAGCTTGCTACCTAGGTGAGCTTGTAGGCTGAGCCATCAGGTCTGGCTTGAGTGTCTTTTTATGTGCTTATGACCACCTTTCCCAAGGACAATGAGCAGCTGCAGACTCTTCCACTGGCCCACCCGTACCCAAGAAGGATGGCTTTCCCTGTGACTGCGAACTGATGATAGAACATAAGCAAGCAAAGGAAACTGATGGTCAGAACAGCTCTCCCCAAACACAAGATGGGTGGCCATTCTCCAGCTGAGCATCCATACAGGGTCACTTAAATGAGTGGCACTGACATCTTCCTAGTTGTCTTCAGTGAAAAGAGTGTATCCCTAATCTGAATACTGTACCCAGACACCAATTATGCTAAAATATTTAATTTTTTCCATCAGTCATTAAGGCTTGATAATAATGCTTAGATATAACTTGGAACTTTAGATGATGTGCCTCTGTCTCTTGTGTACTAGAATCACAGGCCTGGGCCACCACGTTGCACTTCAGAATTGACTGGAATACATTTTCTAAATTGGCTTGAAAAATAATGCTTAGGTAATTATGCCCTATGGATAGTTCTATAAAGTAGACAAAGTGGACATCAGTCTATACTTTAAAACATTCTTTTAAAATGTTTTTTTCTTTTCTTTTTTAAAAATTTTTCTACTTTTCAAAGATTCCTAGAGAGCCAGATGGGTGATGAAAAGTCTCAAAATATCAGGTTTCACATGTGACACTAATATTGGGAGAAAGAAGTGACACTAGAAATTATTTAGTTATTCTGAAATCTGTCACTTCTTGAAAACAGAGTCAGAATTAGAAAAGAATTAACAGTGTAACGTTGTGTTCTCACATTTTCAATGCAGCTAGTGAATCACGAAGCAAAAATTTCCTCAAAACTGTTGTCACAGAGTCTGAGCCCATCCTCCTGCCCAAGAATTTCCAAACTGCCTAGTGAAGGAAAAGCTATGTCGATGGTTCCACCTGACCCAGCATCCCTTTAGAAACCTGGGGAGAAGCAGATTCGCTGAAGACCTACCGATGACAGGAAACAAGGCAGGGCCCTCACGCGTCCACACAAAAGGCAGCGTCCCAAGGGAAACCCTCAGGCACACCAGACCCTGCTCTCAGCCGTTTCCCACCCTCACTGGCCCTGCTGGCTGTGGTCCCAGGTAGCCTTCTTGCCACTGAACCACCAACCCGGTCAGCTATGTCCACTGCAGCTGCGCTCGCTGCCTTGACTGCAGGCTGAACAGGGTCAGGCTGCGTCTTAGATGTGCTCTCACCAGCCACAGCGAACTCCATTTTGACATGAAGCCATTTAAATGGAAATCCAGTTTTACAAAGCTCAAGTGACAGGTAATGAAGATGTGAATGATGTTTATGAGGTTTTTATTTAATTTTAAATCAATTGTGTATTCAAATTCATTAATAAAGGGGAAAAGAAAGAATACAGGAATGCCTGATTTCGATGTCATTACAAGTGGAAGAGACTACTTCTTCATAGAAACTTCTTAGGGAAATTGTCAATTTCCCATTTTCTCTGAAAATCTATTTTTATAGAACTTGGGTCCAATTTATTCTAGAAAAATTAGATTTGAATTTTACAAAGAATTTTACAAGGTCTAACCAAGTATTGCACTGACTTTTCCAGAATTCAGTCCTTTTTGTTATTATAGGTTATCAAAAAAACAATGTTACATGCAGCAAATAACTTGGGTTTGGTAGTAATAAAGTACTGGGGAAGCCACAATGACCCTTGTTCGAGAACTAAGTACTAAGAATAATGCGTCCTAGACACTTGGGAAGTGGGGTGTGTGGGATGAGCTTATTAGCCCAGGTCTTCTCTGAGCCATGCTGCCAGACATGGGAGTCTAAGAAGATCAGGGTTGGGCAAGGATGCTTGTTCCAGTTCTTGCTAGCTCCCTTAAGACTTAGAAGAGTGAAGTATGTACACGCAGTCTGCTCCACCCTATGGCAAGTAGGAAAAAAAAGAAAAAGAAACCTCTCAGATTCTCTCTTCTTCCCCTGCCTCTCTCTGTTCTGTGTGTATTCACACAGTGTGGGCTGTCCTGTCCACAAGGAAAAATGACCTTGAATTTTTTCAGAGTTAGCAAATAAGTGATTTGGGGTTTCATTTGTCTTATTGTTTTGTTGAAAAATGAGACCTACCTGATTTAAGAAAAAAAAGTGACAAGTTTTTTCTCCCCCCCCCCCCCCGAGATAGGGATTGTGTTGATTTGGATGAGAAATGTCCTCCCTAGTCTTCTGCATTTGAACGCTTGGTTTGCAGTAGGAGATGCTGTTTGGGGAGGTTTGGGAGGTGTGGCTTCATTGGAGGAAATAAGTCACTGGGGTGGGCTTTTCAAGCTTGAGGCCTCACCCTACTTGTAATTCAGACTCTGCTTCTGCTTTTAGCTCAAGATGTGAGCTCTCAGCCTTCTGTACCTGCCACCATGTCTGCCACTTGCTGCCATCGCGGGCTCTTAATCCCCCTGGAACCATAAACCAAATAAACTCTTCTTTCTGTGGTCCTTTGGTGTTATATACAGCAACAGAAAGGAAAATAATCCAGGGATCCAACCCAGGAACTCCTACATGTTAGACAAATGCTCTGTCACTGAGCTCCACATCAGCCCAGACACTATATATGTTTAACTGTGCTGTGTGGTAACTCACAAAGGCATAAGGAATCACTGTGTGAAGGGAAAGGACCTGTGATGCGGGCAGTCAGTGCCATGTCTACATGACAGTTAAGGACATGGTAGAAGAGGTGCAGAGAGGCTATGTAATCCTGTCCTTCCATGAAAGGAGCATTTCCCAGAAGGTTTGAGGTCAGCTTTGATGTCTTGGAGAGAGTGGAAGGCATGGGCTTATCATCAAGGGTTGTAGGCCTGATTACCACAGAGGAGAAGCAATTGGAGGGGAAAATGGAAGAAGGGAAAAACAGCCACAAAAGAGGAGCCACCCAAACCACGTACACATGAGAAATGGATTTAGGAAACTCTTACCACAAACTAGATGGCTGAGTCTCAGTTATAAGGTAGGAATGAGAATATTTTCTTCTATATTTGTGGAAGACAGAGACAAAGGAGATGGATGGAAGGAAAGGAAGGAAGGGAAAGGGAGAGAAGGAGAAACGACAGGTGAAGAGAAAGAAAACAATGAGTATTCAAGTACAAGATATGACTTAACATTATTACATTAAAAAACAGCCAACTCTCACCCTGCAACAATCAATACCAGTGTCCCTGAAAAACTGTTTCAGCTCTGTGGGTGTTTATACAGCCCTACACTCACAAGGTCCTCTTCCCTGGCCCCAGTGTCTATCCCTGAAGCTGGGATACTCATGGCTTGCTCTGTTTGTGGAGAAAGGCCGAGAACCAAGTACTGTGGATGCTCCACACATGCCTTTCAAGTAAAGGAACAAAAATGTGTGTGCTTGGAAAGCCTCTTGTCATAGTCCATCCACAATGGTCCCTCTCTGTTCCATCCTCAGGAAAGCATGGCCATGCACTCTTCTGGGAAGTCCTTTCATTCACATCCAAAACTTTTGGATGCCACTTAAAGGAATGAAATTGGGAAAGAAACTTGATGGGAAAAATAGAGGAGGAACTGGACGAGAGAGAATGAGGGATGAGTTTGATCAAGACATGCATGTATGAAATTCTCAAACAATAAAAAGAGGAGAGTATCTGGGATGAGTGTATCAAAAACCCTGCGGGGTCTCTAACAGGCAGGTGCAGGGGTCTTCTCTATTCAGTCTCAGGACGTGGTGGCTTGCCCCCTCTTTTCCTTTCACAATTCCAAAAGACTGTTTCTTTAGGATTGGAAATGAAGGTTCAAGAATGCAAATTTAGTTAATTTTGTTATTTTGTCTTCTCTTATGTTGGTGTAATAAAATGACAACTTTGAGTGCTGAGGTGTAGCTGGGATCGTTTGTATACCACAACAGGGCTGAGAGCCACAGGAGGAGGCCACCCAGTATGTGTTGGGATAAAGCTAAGCAGCTGCAGAGAGCCATCACCCTGCTCTCCACGAGGACAAAGACACTGTGATGTCAGCTTATGATTCTGAGATGTGTGGCATTTGCAGCAACAATGCCAGTGTCACCTTGCAAAGTAGTCTAGGTTGGTTTTGGACAGAAGGTTTCTGGAACACATTCAAGCATTACTCACTTTAGACTGCAGTTTTCATTCCATAAATTTTCACACTTGAATTATTACTTCATTTACCTGGATGGAAGAGAAGAAAATGTCACAGGCCTTCCTGAGCAGACTTCAAAAGCTTCCAACAGCCCAAGCACTGGGCCACTGCCATAGGCCCCTAGGCAGTCATGTTCTCTGACCCACAGGCCAGGGGTGAGCTTTGAGACTTGTAGCTAGCTGTTGGAATAGAGCGCTGCTTTGCTCGGGATATCTGCACTCAAGAGCACAGGCTGTCAGAAGATTCGAGATGCAGAATCTGACACAGATATGGTAAGGTTTAGAACTTGCATGGAGCATCTCCTAAGAATGTACGTGAATACCGTTGGCCTTCCAAGTCCCAAACGAGAACTGCAATGCTCTAACTCACCAAATCATGGGACACACAGGGAGTCTATACAGTACACACAAGCCAGCACCCACACACTGGTGCCCCCCTCCATCATTCTTATTTCTATGAACTTCAAAAGTAGGCAGAGGCTAAGCACACTATTATGACCCATCTTTAATTTGAAAAAAAAATGCCTGTATGTTCACATAACCTGTGTCTCTGAGCAGAGGCCTGTTCACACTGACTGTTCAGGTTTCAGGCCAGGAAGTCTTTATGGAAAAAAACAGCCAGCTCTGCTATTGTCCCTCACATTCTGCTTTCATTCCAACTCCTCTGTCAAAGCCACATTCTTATTTATCCTTCTGCATATGTTCCTGGGATATTTCTGTTTAGTGGGAAGGCAATATCAGCGAGTGTCTCTGTTTTATTAAGTTTGTCAAACAACAGAGTATCTGCTCTGTTGGCCAGAATTTGTTAATCTGTTACAGCGGCTCTGTCCCAATGTGTCTTGGAGAGGCTGTTTTCCAACACATTCTTGGGCTCATCCTTGTAAGTGGTGTGAATCCACTTTTTAACAGAGAGCTGGCTAATTATTGATGTGAGGCCTTTCTCTGTGTGCTGTTTCCATGTCCCTCCCTCCACGACTGGACTGATTTATCACATGAACTAACCATTTCATGCCTAGCTTCAAAAGTGCATGCAGAAGAAGAAACTGAATACAGAAATTTTTTTTTCCTCTGAAAAAAGAAGGGTAAAGTGCCTTATCACTGATTCCCTTGGCCTTCCTGCACCCAATGCTTTTCACTTAGAGGCTCTTTCCAATGTACAGTAAGTTAGATATGCATTAGATGCATCTTACCTATAGGACATCATCACACCTCAGCCTATCTGACTTTAAATAGCCCATTTAACACAAAACCTTTTTATAAAGCATTTGAGTGACTCACTCATGTGGTTTCTTGACTACCACACTACAGTTAGAAACAGTCTTTGCACATGTACACTCTTCATTCCACAGTTAAGCTGAGAAACCGCTCTCAACTGGACAGTTCTAAGTCCAGGACTGTCTGCACAGCTGTCAAATCACGATGATTAAGCAGCAGAGCTTTCAGCGGAGGCTCTGGGTAAGTGAGTGTGTCTGCCTGAGAACTGGCAGAAGCAGAAGCAAGAGGATGTGGACATGAGCCTTAGTGAAAGGAATAAGGAGAGCCTTGTCACAGGACATTTCCTACAGAAGAGAATGACAGCAAGAAGGGAAAGAAACCTTGACCTCCAGCCCCTCTCCCCAATGAAGATAAGTCCTGGTCTCTGAAGGAGGCTTGCCATCAGAACAACCTTCGGATAGGGAGAGAAGTCCTTAGGTGTTAAGGGAGGGGAGATCATTTCAGGGCTTCAGGGACAGAGGGTGCCGACCACTCCCCACCCCAGTCCTGTGGGTAACCAGAAGTGCCCACATGACCTATGCCACAGGTGGCAGTAGCCACAACGTATAGGTGTGGTTGTGCGTAGTGGCGGGATCACTCAAAGGTCAGAGGCCTATGGTGCAGGTTGCAGGAGCCTGGGATCCCAGCACACCAGAAGCAGGAGTGTGGGATCTGGAACCATCACAAGCAAGTGGTTTCTATCGAAATTAATCTTTGCCAAGACCTAGACCAAGACTAGCCATGTAATATTTGTTTCCCAAGGCCTATTACTCATTTTCAATTTTCACAGAATCCCCTGTATCTGATAGACTGTGTGACCAGGGTCTTTCCTGATGTTCAAACCAACCTAGTCATTCTTGGTGTGAGAATTTGATGATTCCAAAATGTCAAGGTCTTTGGATGAAACTGAGCCACATCCAGTGGTAGAGTATAGGTCAAGGCTGTTTATCTCCTGCCTCCTTGCCCTTTCTTTCACAAGAAGCAAGTCTCTGGCCAAAGTGAGCAGCAGAAACACTTTCAGTTTGATAATGATGAAAAGTCTAATTCAGACAAGTTTCACTGTATGGTTGACACATGAGTGTTCATGGCAGCCAGCATACCCAGCTTATCAGAGATTACTCTTCTGTGGGCACCAGGGTCAACCAACCAGATCCCCAGAGACATAGGAAGAACCCCAAATCCCACAAGTCATGTCTCATTCAATTCACTCATAAAAATTATTTGTAGCATCCACTATGTTAATTAATGCCTTGGTGTGAGGTTTAGAGAACCATGTTTGATGCTCTTGCTTCAGGAGTGTTGTGGGGTCCCTCCTTCCCTTGCAGATAGTCACCCCTAAGATGCAGCTTTTGATTGGGATATTTCAAATCTGGCATAGCTACTCCTTTGATGTCTTCTACGAGTATACCTGTGTCCACTCCCACTCAACTGAATTTCGACGAATCTATATTTAAAATGGTTTGGTTTGCTGTTTCAAGACAGGGATTCTCTGTGCACCCCTGGCTGTCCTGGAACTCTGTCTGAAGACAAGGCTGACTTCAAATTCAGGGATCTACTTGCCTCTGCCTCTAGACTGCTGGGATTAAAGGAGTGCACCACTGCATCTGGCTACTTATGTATTTCCTTAACATTTCTCACTTGAACATATTCATGGATTTCAGTGTGATGTGCACTGGTCAAATCCCAAGTTCATTTCACTTTGTGAAGGAATCTCAAGGGAGCTAATACACAAAATGACTCTAATGTGCTTCCTGGATCTAATAAACAAAAGGATGGCAGTGCAGTGCTTTGATTAGGAAGGAGGACGGTGAGAGGGTCCCAGTGGTCATGCACTTACCAACACTTTAGAGCTTCCTGATCTCATGTCCCACTTCCTGCCAGGGCCATTTCAGAGGACGGGGAGTGACTCAAGGATATAAATGGCCACAGGCACTGCCAGGGCACAATCTGATTTCTCTTATAATACATTTACCTCCCTTAAAACTCACTCATCACTTTTGGCTCAGTGCTTTGCAAAAGAAGACTCAACCAATTGCCAAGAGTCTAGCCTGAAGCCTCTGAAGTTTTCAATGTCTAGCCCTGTGTCCTCCCCACATCGCCTCTCAAGCTTGTGACTACAGCTTGAAACCCACTATAGCAAGGGACTGAACAAGGAAGCGCAGGATTTACCCAGTGTCCAACACTGTACTAACTCACGCTCTCCTTTACTTCCCCTTCCTTCTTCCCCTCTGCCTTCTCTTTTTTCTCCTTTTTTACTCTACATTACTTCTCCTTCTCAGCTTGTAAAAAACAAAAACAAACAAAAAAACCAACCAAACAACAAGAACACAACAAAACACCCCAAACTGAGAAAGCAGAATGCTAGTTGTGACTAGCCTATCACCCACCTCTAGGCCTTGTTTTAGTTACAAAGGTTTTGTTCCAGACAGGAGAAGCAGTTTCAGCTCACCCAGAGGATAGTCTCTGATCTTGTCAACAAACTGTCTCTTGCCTGAATCCATCTCTCTCTTTTTTAGGTATTTCCAAAAAACCACCAAACAGTGTTATCCATCAGGATTCCATTTCCCCTAGAGCTAAGACCTGGTCAGTATATGATGTGACTCTCAGATTGCCACAGATGATGGTCTCACAAAGCAATTTGCCAAGCCGTTGAAAGGACACTGTCCTTATGGCCTTCATATTTGAGTGTTAAACTTGGCTTTCACTGCAGTGCCACTACCAGGTATTTTAGGCACTTCTACACTGAAATCTTATTGAATTTGGGAATGCTGTACATATACCTATTACCAGGAAGGGATTCAAAGTAAGAGTGACTCAAGTCACACAGTCTCACTTACATAGCTGTCTGTAGGGATGTGATCCAGGTGCACATGGCTCTGAGCCACGGTCAGTCAGGCCGCTCATCTCAGATCAGTCCTTCTACATCTAAGTTGCCACAGCAGTATCAGGAAGTGGGAAGAAGATGCTGTCCCTCTTTCCTTTAAGAAGTTTATCTAGAGCTTGCATTCAGGATTTCAAAATCTGTTTGCCTGACTTAGTTTCAAAGATCACACTACTTGGTGGTAAGAAAGGATTCCAGGAAAATGGATGAAGACACACTATCGGGGGAAGAAAGGATTCTAGGAAGAGGGATGAAGGCAGCCTGAGTCCCTAATGACAGCAGCATGACAGTCAGTCTGATGTGACTGTTTTGAAACTCTGGAGTTTTTTTGAAGGTTGATAATTTGTAAGATAAGGGTTGTATCAGGAAGCTTACAGTTTAAATTTTTATTGATTTCTGTTCATAACTGCTACTGCCCCCTACCTCCCCATTCCCAAACCAGTCATACACATGTACCCAGGGCAGCTTAGAGGCAGCTCTCAGGCAATATTGTGAGCGTTGTGTGAATTCTGCTGGGAAGGTGAGTACAAACAACTGTTCAAACCCAGACAGGGCACAGATGATAAACAGAAAGAAAAAAAAAAGTTCTACCAATATCTAGCTAAGTGAACCAGAAAGTTTATTGGGATCCTTTACACAATACAGGACCATGAGTGACTGAGCCAGAGGCCTCTTCATCATCTGTATGGGTGATGACTCACAAAAGGCGAATCCTTATCGTTCCCTGTATAATTTATAGGCAGCTTAGCAAGGCTCGAGAGGCCAGTGAGACTTAAAAGATTCATATGACTTCTCTCCCCAATTAGATTATGTATTGTCTTAGTCAGTGTTATATTACTGTGAAGATACACCATGACCATAACAACTCCTTTTTTGTTTTCTTTTTGAGATAGGGTTTCTCTGTGTCACTTTGGCCCTCCTAGACTCACTTTGTAGATCAGGTGGCCTCAACTTCACAGCCACCCACCTGCCTCTGCCTCCCTGAGTGCTGGGATTAAAGGCATGCACTAGCACACCTGGCTCACACCTGTGAGCAACTCTGCTCACAGTTTCAGAGGTTTAGTCCATTATCATCATGGTGGGAAGCATAGCAGCATGCAGGCAGACATAATGCTGGAGGAGCTGGGAGTTGTACCTCTAGATCTAAAGGCAAGGAAGAGGGGAGAGAAAGAGAACGGGCCCAGCCTTGAACCCCAAAGCTCACACTCAATGATAAATTTCCTCCAAGGAGGCCATACCTACTCCCACAAAGCTACACTCCTAATCTCTCTCAGGTAGTGCTACTCCTGAATGGCCAAGCATTCAAATATATGAGTCTAGGATGGACATTCCTGTTCAAACCACCACATATACTTAAGTTTCACTTACTTCCTGAGCCTTTCCAATTTCATTTATTTCTGAGTCTTGTGAGTTTTGCTTGTCACTCTAGAAGGGACTATTTCATTATGGAGGAAATAGTTGTATGACAATGAGTGATGAGCACACAACCCTGTGAAACAATTAGAACTATGTGTTGTTAGTTCCATAGTTTATAACTTTGGAGTACGGACACAGAGGCAGGCAGACATTGCTACTGTCTCCTCTCCACTTTGCAAGCCCCTTCTTTGGGTAAAGCAGTTTCCAGGGGATTAGAAGTACTGTACCATTGTCTTCATTCCTTTCTGTTTTCTTCTTTTGTGGAATAAAACTGTTAAATTCTGGAACATTCAAAAGCCACCACATAGTTGGGAGTTTGGAAAGCCATAGCACATACCTGGCAGACAGATGTCCAGGCCTTCACAGCACCCTGAGAAGCCCTGAAGTTAAGCTTTGAGCTAATTCCTGTCACAGACTCAACCTACAAGACTCAAAACAAAGGGGCTGGAGGAAGAGTGTGTATGGCCCCTGCAGAAGACCTGTGGTGAGTTCCCAGCACCCATGTTGGGCAGCTCAGCCTGTCTATAACTCCAGCTCTAGAGGATCTGACACTTGTGGCACACACACACACACATACACTTATATGTACAGGGACACACACACATATATACATACACCATACACACACACACACACCACACACATCTCTACCATATATATAATAAGTTTAAATATATATATAATAAATTTAAAAGCATCAAAACATAAAAATAAACTCAGTAAATCCTCTGGAATGAGGACAGTTTGACTTACAGAGTTATTACATTAAAATATCCAGTTTTGATGACAACAACAATAAAAATCATGGCATACAAAGAAACAGAAAAGGAATGGTCCATTTAAGGGAAAATAATAAGAATATGACAGCACATTGTAATACACTATATATATAAAATGAAGTGTTGATCATTCAGTAAAGAAACAGAAATAAAAGGTAAAATTCTGTAACTTTCAGGAAAATGGATGGAACTGGAGAGCAGTGTGTTGAGTGAAGTAGGCCAGGAAGACAAATATCACTCACTTTCTCTCCACTGAGTCTAGACATTAAATTCAGAGAAAGACTTGAGTGCAGAGAGGAGGGGATCATTTTTGGGAAAAGGGGACCCAATGAGGGGAGGAAGGAGTAAAAGGAGGTGAATAGATCAGAGCAAATGTTACACATTGCTCATGTGATGACGACACCCATTATTTGTACAGTGAATTCAAGTTAACAAAATAGTAGCAACTGGTTTAAAACTATTCTAAGAATGAAAGGAAGACATGGAAAGAGTATAGAAAATAATTTGTGGGCAAAATGAAAACATGGAGAAAGAGAGAAGTTAAGAAAAAAACAAAATTATAGTTATTATGAAAAGCATAACAGAAATGGGAAATTCAGCTGCAGGAACTCAGAGGCAGAAGAAAACAATCATCAAACTTGAAGATAAGACAGTTAAAATGATTCAGTCTGAGGACTACAGGAAGAAAACAAACTATAGGAAGATGACCAAACAATGGGAACGGGCACTGAATGAAGCCTGTGTCTGGGAAGATGAGCTAGCTCACTGGAAATAAGAGGGGAGGGCGGATGGATCCAGAGATCTGGATCTGTGGATTTGTGCCCCATGCTAATCCTTAAAACAAAACACAGGGAGGCGAGAGGCCAGTGTACCAAGCCACACACCCTGAACGATGCAGAAATGAGGCCGATGAGCCTCATGCAGCCCTAAGGAGGTGAAGGACAGAGACCTAACTGTTCAGAAGCAAAGGGACTTGAACAGGTTAGTGACAATTTAGCATAAAAATCTGGGTAAGGAGAAAAGACTCTTGATTTTCTTCACAATCACAGAGTGATTGTGCAATAGTTTGAACCTCACTCTGAAAAATCCAGAAGATTCTGAGATAGCGCTTCCTGATATGTATTGATTTAAGATAACGTTTTGTCCAGTGTTTTAGTCAGTTCAGGCGGCTGTGACAAATGCTGCAGACTGGGTGGCCTCAGAAGTGTTCATTATTCTCAGCCTTGGAGGGAGGTGCCAGCAGGCCTAGTGTCTAGCAAGGGCCCTTTCTGCCACATGGATGGAATTTTTCATGGAGTCTCACGTGGTGGGCAGGAAGAGAAGGCTCTCAGAGCTTTTAAAATACAGGTGCTAAGACTATTCTTGAGGTTGCGCCCTCATGACCTGATTACTTCCCCCAAATAGTACTTATTAATACCATGACTTTAGGATTAAGTTTCAACATGTGAACAAATACTGTTTGCTTTACTGTGGGTCTCAGTGTTTGTTCCCAGCTACTGCATGAAACAGCTTCTCTGATGCGGGCTGAGCAAGACATTGGTTTATGAGTATAACAGAATATCACTGGAGTTATTTTCTGACTATGTCCCTTTAGAAGAACGGTAGTATTCGTGTTTTCTCTAGGTCCCTGGCACATCTAGTCTCAGGTTCTTGGCCACTCATGCAGCACTGGATGTAGGTGTCGCGTCACACAGTGGGCCTTAAATCAGATGTGGTTTGGTTACTCCCGCCAGCTTTGTGCCCCTGTTGTGCCAGCAGATATGCAGGTCATTCATGTAGATGAAAAGGTTTGTAGCTGTTGGCGATTACTTCCTCTCTGATGGTGGCAGAGTACCTTCCAGGATCACAAACACTAACTAGCAAGCAGAGGTAAAGGCTCTAGGTAGGCTCCAGCCTGACATCTTGGTGTTCAATGAGTCGCACAGATATTGTCTTCAGCAATAAGACCTTACCATCAGTTTGTGGAGAGCAACAAAAAACAGCCTAGGATGTTTGGGGTGTCCTTGTGGCCCCTTTGGCCCACAACTTGTTTCGCTATAACTCATTCCTGGAACTAGAGGTTTCATTGGATGATGAGAGATTTCTTGTTGGAGCTTTGCTCCCTTATTATTTGGTGCTTCCAATTTAGACTTCTTTTGTAGATGTATTTTAAGAAGTTTCTACTCTATTGTGTTTCCATACAACCCCTGAGATGTCCTTCAGTTTTAGCTATCCCTCCCTTTAGTCACTCCTTTATTCCTGCTCCTCATATCCATCCATGACTCTATTCTATTTCTTCTTCTAGGGACATGAACATTTTTGTTTTTAAATTTTTACAGGATGATTGGATAAGGGAGTCAGGGGGAGAAGGAACTATGGTTTACTGATTTTCATAACTCACCCTCAGCCACAACTCCCTGTAACTGAGCGTCTTCCTTTTAATGAAAATATGCAGCAGTGAGAGTGCTGCCTAGAGACTGAGTAGCCTGCCTGCCGTCCAGAGATCACCACAGCCACATCTGTGCTGGGCATCAGCTTTCACTGAGCCAAGATCTGTGCACCACGATCTTTCCATTAGGAAACTCTGTGCTCAGAGGTGGCCTGGGACCAAGGACCGCTTCCACACCCACGGCATGTCCATGTCTCTGTTCAGTGAGTGGGTGCTCTCATTCTTCTCTCCTCATCTCTGAAACTAGTGATCTGCTGAGTCACTTTAGGAGTTCATTTCTACTTGTGTGTTAACGTCTATTGTCATAGTGTGTGCATAACAAGACTTCAAATGTTACAGAAAAACGCAAATGTTTTTTCTAACATGTTCCTTTCCACAGACAAAAAACAAAAACAAAAAAACAACTGATTGAGAGTTCTGTGTATGCCCTGTAGGAGAGAGAGAAAGAGAGCATACACATATGCATATTATTGCATACTTGTGGAGATCAGAAGACAACTTGCAAGACTCACTCTTCTTCCACTATGTGAGTTCTGGTTCTGACTCAGGTTGGAGGGTTGGAGGCAAGCACCTCCAATGTTGAGACATCTCACTGACCATAAACTATCTTTACCCACATTACATTAACCCAGCTTACACCCAAGGTATCTTAACCTCCACAACTGCCTCCGTGCAGATTTAGAGGTAGGACCCAGGGAGACCCAGGTAGAGCTAAATCCTTTACCGTCCTAGTGCTCAGAATGAAGGCAGGAACAGAGGCTACACCTATGACCTCCTGTCTTGCATTATTAATAACAGACAGCCTTCACCACAGGGATGCAACACCACACACACACACACACACACACACACACACACGTACACATACCTTGGAGCCATAGAGAGAAGAAGGAAAATACCATGGAGAGCCCCCAAATTGCACATTCACATTTATTTTGCTTTGTTTTGCAGTAGCTTTCTCTCCTAGTCTATGGATCCCAAAGTGACCACAGCAGTGGCTTCAGTTGCCCAATCTGTGAATGTATTTGCATAGAGACCTCCGTACCAGGAAAGGAATTCTGCTGTTGTAGGTTTTAAGATTAAATGAGGAGCTTGCAGAGATGCAAGAACTTCCAGAACTTGCTTAATGGTCAGGAGGAGGAAGGAGCAAGTGTGTGATGTGGCTCTTCTACATCACCACTCCTCAACACATCGAAAGAGGAGGAGCAAGGGAGTGGCCACACGCTTAGGTTCTGGGAGGAATGCTGGATGGAAAAAAGAGCTAGCTGACCTTGCCTTGCTTCCAAAAGGAATAGCATTTGGTGACACAAATGACAGCCACAACAGCCTCCTTTAGGTGTCTGGGCCTCATGGGACTGTTGTGAGGCTAAGCAAATAGAGATATTTTTCATATTTACAGGGAAAGGATGTTGGCTATTCCTAAGCAACATTTACTGTATTTACAATTCAATCACTGTTCTGACTAGGATGATAGCTAGAGAAACTGATTTACAGCTGTGGAGCTGGGCCTTGTCATTTATTTTTATTAATTATAAAGGAAGCAGGAATCTTTAACACCCTTCTTATGTTAGAATCTTATGGATCTTATTATTTTTCAGAAGGATTTAATGAAAACCAACTGCAAAGTAAGAGTTGCAAATAGAAATTCTGAGAAGGCTGCTAAGCAATCTACCTCCTATCACTCTTGAATGTGGTCAGATATAAATAGCTACACAAGCATTTAAGAACTATTCACCATGGGGAAAGAAAGTAATTAATTGGTGTGATACACAAAGGACTGCTCCCTCTCTTTTATTTTTTTTGGTAACCAGAACAGCTTTAATTACCAGCAATTGTCTCAAAATCAGCTTCTGGTAAGTTCTGCGTTCTCCACAGCGATTATGCATCAATACACTAATCTATCACTTTCATTATTTTGGTCATTTGGGTGTGTAAATTTGTATTTAATTCAGACAACAAACTACGCAATTCCTGCTGTTACTTTCTAGCAACATGTACCTCTTAAAGATACAAGTTAGATGCATTAATTTGATTTACAATTTGATTTAGGAAAATAGTAATGATGCACATTTTATTTAGCTTATTGGGGTGTTTTTTCTGACTATTAGATAAATGTAATAGCATCAGATGTATACAATTTGTTCCAAGTGAGAAAGTTTACCAATGTGTTTATGAACTGCATGGCTATCTCCTTCCAAGGAGCAGAAATTTGCAGAATTTTGCTGTAGGAGACTCTTGGTAGATTAATAGTGCCCATCTTGTACCTCTTTCAGTATTCCTACAAGGCTTTCCTCCCCAGTTATAAACTGCAGCTGTTGCTTGGATGAATGATTCGGGCACACTGTTTACTTGTGATTAGGCTTTCACAGAGCTGCATGAGTTTCAAAAAGCAAATGCAAAACCTCTCTAGGATGCTGGATGGGAATGTTCTGGAGGAACACTTCTTCGTTCTGGAGGACACTGCTAGTCTGTCTTCTAACCTCTTATGCATGCAGAGATTCTGTATTCCCTGAATAAAAGATGTTTCCTTGATTGTAAAGCAAATGATGATGCCTCATGCTTTTCTTCCTTCCTTCCTTTAAATTTTTTTTGCTTTCAATTGTTTTTTAGTCTTTTCTCATATATTACATCCTTACTGAAGTTTTCCCTTCTCTCCTCTCCATCCTCTCTCTCCCCTTTGTCTTCTCTCCTCCTCCCAGTCTCTCCTCCCTTCCTTCCCCCCAAGACCCACACACTCTGCCTCTCCTTAGAAAAGATCTTGTGTCTTTTCTTTTGGTATGATAGTCCTATTGCTCAGCCAGGAAATTTTTATTACAGAAATTGAATTAAAAATCTACCTAATTATGAACAAATAAAATGGCCAACTGATATCATATATGTGATTGAATAACCCTTATAAAACATATACATATATTCATACATATATACATACACACACACACACACACAAACACACACTTCAACTAAGCTGGAGATTACATTACCTGATGACAAGCTATGCAGCTCTCCATTTCCAAACCTACTTCAAGTTGGGACATTGAAAGACTTTACGTTTAAAGCTATTCATTGGCAGTGAACGTGACCAGTGTGCATGCATGTATGAAAACACGTTTCAAATATGTAACAACAATAGCAAAGTACTAATTTTCTTCATTGTTTTAGGGTTTTCATTATTGTTATTATTATTATTATCAATGTACACATCCAGAGTTGAACTAACCTGGCACTAGACTGTTTTTGGCACTTTCACCCATCTTCTCTTTCCAACTAAAAGTTTTACTGATCTCATAATAATTTTGCCAGGAAGTTGATGTTTATTAAGACGCCCCTCTGATAACAACTATTCAGTGAGACTAAGAATCCTGATGAAACAGGAGAAGAGACAGACAGGAGGCGGAGACAGATACACTCCTGTCCTCCTAAAACCTCACATCCCCACAGTAACACATGTGCACAGAACACTCAGTCCTATGCACAAAGCTCTTCCTCCCATAAGAGCATAAATACAGCAAACACTGGGCATTCAATACCTAAGAGATGGTCTGAAAGTGGAGGGACCAAATCCACTCTGGGGCTTATTAAGAGCAAAAACATCAAAACAAGGGCTTGTAGCCTGTCCTTAGATAAAGTCTTCCCAAGTTTGATTAAATAATTTTAATATTTCAGAGGCACTGCCTCATGTATCCCAGACTGGCCTTGAAATCCCTAAGCAGGTAGTAATGACCTTGAACTTGTGACTTTCCTACATTTACTATCCTGAGTGCTAGGCTCACAGGCAGGCATCCCTATGCTGGTTATATGGTGATAAGGACTGAACCCAGAGCTTTGTGCATGCTTAGGCAAGCACCCTATCAGATGAGCTAAAGCTCTTTTGCTCACCAGAACTAACCAGGTCTTTGTAACTGTTATTATTTAAATGAAAACCTTTAGAAAGTTGTTTTGTGACATGGTCCTGAGACTCTAAGGTGACTAAAAGGCAAGAAAGACTCCAGTTATAATGAGAAAATAGAGACATGAGATAGACTGTGTGTTTAGCCTCTGCCTCCAGCATCTCAAAGCAAGATGATATGGCAGAGAAGGCGGTGTTTGACATCATGGGGAGAGCCCTAAACTGACTTTACCTTCTAAATGTCCATTCTTCTGTTAATGATACTGGCATGTTGTGCCCTGGAGACGATCTTGCTTTCAGACATAAAATCATGAAGAAAATGACACCACGGGCATAAGCGGGATGTGCACCTCCAATTAGTACCAAGAACAAGAAAAGCTGAGCCGACCACACTCAAGCTGGCATGCTTGTGCGAGCAGCGCTCTCTGTGGCTTGGCACACACTGAGTGCTCTGAATTAAGGAGGTTAATTTGCTCCTTTACAACAAAACCCATCCTACAAGCACACAAAACTTCAGCAACACCTTAACAACTAGAAGAAGTTGGTGGGTGAGGATGTGCCCTTCCAGTCAGCTGAGTAAACACAGAAGCATGAGCTGTTCAGGGGTCTCACAGTCAGCCTTTCATGAGTGAAAACACACTTCTGTGTTGGGTTGGCTTCTGTCTAGTTAAAGAAGTCATTCTCCAGGGGTTATGCAAGCTGTCTGCAATAGGAAGTGCTGTAGTTAAAAAAAATAAATAAAATAAAGGTTTGGAAACCAAAAGATAAATGGGTATTGCTAGAAATTCCAAATCTGATAAAGACTCGTAACTTAAAATTTCAGCAAGAAAAACTATTTTTGTCATGGTTGTATAAGATTTGGCACAGAAAGAGATGTCTGTAAAGTCAGAAAACATCATTGTTGGTGAAATTTACCTCTGGTTGCAAAGTAGGTCTGAGCAGAGAGTTGTGAAACAAACACTTGTCAGTTAGCTTAGGTAAAGACTAGGCAGCAGAAGTAACTGTTAGACCAAAGGTTGATAAAATGATGCGCCCTACAGGCTCAACCCCAAATTTTGAGTACTGGATGGTGGTACCCTAGTGAAATTAGAGAGGAGCTTGGGAAGGGCTGGGGTAGCACAAGGAAAACTGTGGTGTCATCCAAAGCATCTTGTCTCTTAGAGGGTCTTCTTCCCTCATTTCACAGCACCCAGGGCTTCTCTGAGCAATATTTGCTAAGGGTATCAAAAGCCAGATTTTATATTTGCACCATCACTGTGCAAGCTCCCCGTGGACCATCATGCAGACTCCCCATGTACAACCATGCAGGCTCACCATGCAGCACCATGCAGACTCCCCTTGTACCATTATGCAGACTCCCCATGCACTGTCATGCAGACTCCCCATGTAGCACCATGCAGGATCTCCATGCACCCACATGCAGGCTTCCCTTGCACCACCGTGCAGGCTCTCCATGTAGTCTTGTCTGGTTGTTGCATTCACCTTTAAAATCACCACCCAATATTACACCGTGGTTTACTGCATGATTTGAAGGTCATGAATCAGAGGATGCTTACAATCTCTTTCTGTCTCCCCCCCCCCCAACAATATCCCTGTTTTCTAGGTAGTTGATTATTTCCCCAGTAAGGACAAAGCAGGCTCACTTCTCTAGGACTGTCAGGAGAGGTCTCCTTATGCCAGGGTGGCTGGGCATGTCACATCAAGGAGGGCATTACGGGAGGCAGTACATAAGGAAGGGCAGATCAGTGACATGAGCACTACCCTTCGTTCCCTTACCCTCCACTGCTGCTGGCAGGCAACACAGGCTGTGGGCAGCCACTGGGCAGGCTTCTGAGCAGTCTATGCTGGTCTTCACTGTGTTGCTGCCCTGTAACTCCTGGAGATTAGTAAGGTTGACCGAGATCAAATTTTTCATTTTTCTAAATAATTGCAACCTTCTTTTAAAACAAAACTGCTAACTTCAAAGATCTCCTTGGTCAGCCTCAACTGTTTATTGGGGGCAGAAACCAGGTGTGGCATTTATTAGTATTTTTTTAAACCATCTGTCTCAATCTTCCCAATAGCATTGGGTCAGCCTCTCAGTTCTGTTCTGGTGATAATAGTTGAAAACTCAGACCAGAATGGTTTTTGCTTATCTTTGTACTGTGGAGCATATTCAAATAAACTGAACACCACTCTTTCATTGGCGTGTTTCCTTTCCTCTCTTGTTTTAAAAGCCCCATTTGAATTTAGTCACTGATGGAGTCCATCTGAGTGAAGGAGGAGGCCAGAATTGGGCTTCAGGATACCTCACTCGGCCCACACCTTAACAGCAAGCCACAATTTACCCAACACGTTTTTTTGATGCTTCAATTAGATACTTCAATCTAATGGCTAGTTTGTTTGTTTGTTTGTTTGTTTGTTTAGGCTCCAAGCTGACTTTCCAGAAAGCAAAGCCACCCCAGTTTGAGCACCTATCTCGCAGATCATTCAGGGATGAACATGGAGAGTTAGCTGTGGGAACTGGCCCCTGAACTGTCCTAGAGTGCTCTCTGCTCATGAGAGGCCACCTTTCCCTTCCTTAGGAAGCCACATTATCAATCTTCTCCAGCCATAACACACGGATCTGCTCTGTGAAAAGACACAAGAGAAGCAGCCGCAGCTCTTCCCAGGAGCAGCTCCCTGGAGGAAGGGGAAAGATTTTTCCATAAGGGGCTTGCTCCAAAGCATGAAAGTTCAGCCTTTAGCCTATTATTCAAAAAAGTTTTTTAAGGCTCTTATAAGGAAACAATTTAAACCCAGCTGCACTTATTGATCAGCAGTTTGATTTTGCTTTGTTAGAAGGGATTTGTAATCTGCTTTTAAAATGCTGTTTTCTTCCTGGCCTTCCTTGATAGCAAGTTCTGCCTGAGGCTGCTTCAAAAAAAAAAAATGTCACTGGAGGTTTTGAGTCTATGTGAACAACTAGAATAATTTTAACACAAGCCACTCCCTTCCTCTTTCCCATCTATACATAGAAGGAAATATTAGGGTTTTATACAATTTTTTTCCATCAAATTCTGCCAAACTTGAAATCTATGAAAAAGAGTCATTTGTCTTGAAGAGGAAAAAATTTTTATAAGGATGCACTTGAGTGTGTGTTGTGCGTGTGTGTGAGTGTGTGTGTGTAAAGGAGCAAATCCTGTTTAGAAACTTAGACGGTTGCTTAGACCTCAGCTTCTCAAGTGTCTTTGATGAGTCTCAAAGTGGACCGCTTCTGATTCCCCCGGAATCTGCTGCAAGTGCAAACCAAATTTCCCAAGCATCTGACCAATGCTTGTGAAGGTTCTGAGTACATTCTTCTTAGTTATGATCATTAAGGGTTAGAACTGTGCCTTTCCCAACATTAGGAATGGTTAGTCTTACGTCTTCCTAAAGTTTCACTACCGCAAGAGCTAAAGAATGAAAACTGGTCTTAAGTAAACTAACAATTGCTGCTGATGCTCCCTGAGCTAACACAAAGGCACTCAGAGAAAGTAGCTCTTTGATTTCCTTAACAAAACGCACACGTGTTGTTTTTATAACACAAACGTATGCTTACACATGTATGATCTTTATGAGTTTATTTAGCAAGAAACCAAATATGTGGAGGAAACCCCTCTTTCTGAGCAGTGCTTTAATTGTCGGTCATGCGTGTTCCACAGATCATTACTGAATGTTTACAAGGTCTTGCAAGCAATGACTTTCCACCCCAGAAGAGGGTAACATATCTTCATTGTTTATAAAAATGACAGCTCCTAATGGACCATATTAGCTTTAACACAAACTATTAAATCCCCTTCATTAAGGCTCTGTGTTCTAGCCTGGCATCCTCTGAGCTCCGGGAAGTATGTGCAAAGTCCTATGGAAAGCCGGGCACACACTGAGGCGATTAGAGATCACGCTTATTAGATAAGACTCAGGAGGATGTTTTTCTTGGGCTGCTCACAAACATTTTGAAAGAGTCGTGTTCCAGGTTTGAGGTCCGATGTTTCTTCCTCTCAAACTATGAGCAGCTGTAGCACATGACCTACTTCTGTAGGGTCCTGTAATGATTTCCTTCCTTTGGAGGCATCAGGAGCCCTCCTTCTGCCCTGTGAAAAAAAAAGGGACAAATATTTTAATCCAAGCAAAATGCTGAAGCAGGTTTTGTTGGTTTCAGGGAAGAAACTCAATACAGCTCCAGCGTGGAGTGTAGGCCTCAAATTGGAACCATCTGGGCTGCAGAAGGGCTGGGAGACCTTAGGGGAAGGCAGAGGCAGCTCTGCCTAGGGCTGCAGCTCATACACCTGCAGAGTCATCCAGCCTCTTGGCAAGTGGCTGGACTCGTGCAGGATGTTGGTAGGAAAGCCAGACTGCATCTGCAGCTAGGAGCATTAAGCTAGGAAGGGTGACTGCAGCCCAGCCAGCGGCTGATCCTCCAAGGAAAGGAAGGACACAGTTGACTGCATCAGACAGAAACAGATTTTCCAACTTTGTTTCTCTCTAGCAGTCAGCCAAGAAAGTCCCCAGGAAAGCATAGATTGGTATATGTGTTGTTTTTCAATTATCTTTAAAGCTAAGGGGAGGAAAATGCATTTAAAAAGCAATGCATGATTGATTGATATCTCCCATGACATTAAAATTACTTTTTTGTGTGAAGAGGGTTATCATTTTTGTCTGCTAGTTATGTTCCCAGCTAAGTGAAGCTGCCTTTTCACTTTCCATGGTGCTGTGGTAAGCCAAGAGGCCCTCTCCTGGAAGGACCTCTCAAAGAAAATATTCCTAAACAAATATTATCCAACAACCAAACAGAGGGGCACTTAAAAAATGAACAAAGATTCTAAGTTACCAGAGCTATGCTATGGAAAAGCCGTGTAGAAAAAACACTCACTGCTGTGATGTATATTAAACTGTAAATATTCTTTCCAATTTTGTACTGGAAATCTCAAATGGGTGAGCTATAAGAGCAGGAGTCATTTTTAAATAAGAAGGGTCAGGACTTTGCCCAGTCGAGGATCAGGAATTTAATTCTCTAATTTGTAAGGCCAGCCCTGAATACATTTTTGACTAAGAACAGACAAACTGTGCATGTGGTTGTCCCCATTCCTTTAATACATGAATCTTCCAAACACTGGTTGATGAGGAAGATACTGTTTTCCCGCTGGGTTTTAAGTGGTTTCCTATGGGAGGAGCATAATGAGCCCACTGTGGCCAGCACAGAACCCTAAATATCAAGAACAAACTGGAGACCTGAGGACGGGCATCCAGAGCCACAGCCCTGAGGCTGATGCAGAGAATAAAGTGTCATTGAGAAGAGCCGAAGAGGAGACTGAAACACTCAGTTTAGAGGTGTACCTTTCCTTCGCTTCTTGTAACTTTGTTCAGTGCTGGGGGATTTACCCCAGGGTCTCTTGCATGTTCAGCAAGTGTTCTTCCTTGGATACCTAGCCTTAGTTCTTCAGCTAATCTTTCAAAAGACCTCATGTTTTTGTTCACAATGAGTACATTTGTTGGATTGTTATAATGAAATGTATTAACCATTGGAAATTATACCACCAAGATATAGATAATACATACAAGGTACAAAATTACATATTTTTAAAAGAAAGAATTGTCAGCAAGAATACTTTTTTTCATTCCAAAAGGAAAAATAAGCACTGAAAAGGAACACTTGGCTGGCAAGGCTTACAGAGCACCTTGCATGTTTTAAACTGTTGTAAGGTGTGTATGTTATAGCTTCTCAAGGCATGTGGTGAGGGGTGACATGGATGTGCTGTTTCATCCAGAGGGATTTTTACACACATCCTTTATCACCAGTTGGATGAGAGGGGTGTGGAATGATGTGTATTGCTCTCTCTCCCCCCATGTTCCAAATTTATAAGCATGAATCTAAATTTTTAACCAAATCTTTGTTCTCTTTCCTCTTGAGGCTGCTTCACACCCCAGCCCACGCACCCAGCTGCACTCAAAGCTCTTCCTCTCTCCCTCCCCACCCAACAGTCTCCACCAGCCTACAGCCAGAGGGTACTGCTACCTGAGGGACCTCAGCTTGCCCGGTGAAGCATCCCTGGAGGAAGCGAGAGGCCAGGTAAAATTCAAAAGCTGATCCCGGGCGCCAGGGGACTTGTGCCTGTCTCTGGAGGTTATTCTTTCTCCACCCTGAAAACAGGCTTGGGTTCCCTGAGAACCAGCACGGCTTCATTCACACAGCTCTGTTAGCTCCCATACGTACCACGCCTGGGACAAGCAGGTCCACCAACATAGTGGAATGTGAAGTTATGAAAATTATCAATGTGTGCGCTTGGGGAATCAAGAAATAATGTGGCATATCTTCACTTTTAAAGACAAGATTTGTTCTTGTTACCCACCTCCAATAACAGCTGATCATAAAAATCACAAAGCAAGAAAGTCGACCTTCCAATGGCTTTTTTTTGAGGGGGTGAGAAATAAACAACAACAAAACCCCACTGTTTTCAACAGGGAAAATGATCAATAGAGAGCAGTTGGAAGTGGATAATTTCAGATTGATTTATGAACTGGGAAAGTATTTCTGATTTTTTAAAAATGAAAAAAAAATTATTGTTTTGGCCAAAATGGTCAGGAGGTGATGGAGACTGGCTTCCCAGCTCTTTGCTTGCCAACTCTTTCCTGCCCCAAAACTTACAGAAATTCATGATTAAAACTAGAATAAAAATCTCCACTTGCCTTCAGCAAACCACAGCACAGGAGAGAGGAGTGGTGCCAGCTTGCAGTATAACTATAGTTATTTGGCGCCTGCTGAAAGTACTGCCCCCTTCCTGTTTAATAATTAATTCAACTTTAAAGCCCCAAGGATCTGGACTCAGCACCCGATTCACAAAGCAGCACAGAAACAAAATGCTTCCAGAACTGGAGGAGGGATAGAGGAAGGAAGAATCTAACATTTCAAGAAACATCACCACATGGGGCCACCAAGCTGGGGTGAGGTGGGGGAGGGTGGATATGGAAAGAGCTGGGGTAGAGAAACATTTTTTTAAATTCACAAAAGTGAGGTTATTCATGGCCACTGGCACCAGAGATGGGAGTGGTACAGTGATCTGGAGGCTGGCCATTGGGAAGCAGGCCTGGTGCCTTCAGGCTCATAGGGACCCAAAGGGTAATGGGTTCAGTCTCCGGAGGAGAGACCCAGGCTCGCTCCTCATTAGTGGCCTCTGCTCATTAGTCAGAGCATTGCACTGGAAAAGGCATCAAAGGTAGACAGAGTCCTTCACTGGCCTCATCTTCCACCCTGCACTGGCCCATAGATCTACAATTCTTCTGCCAGGGGCATGGTCAGAGCAGCCTTGAGGAGAAGGGTATACACACACACACACACACACACACACACACACACACACACACATATGCTCAGGAGAGAGAAAATCTGCAAGGAAGGCTTGTTGAGTACAACTGCACAGTGCATTAAGAGCAATAGAGAAAACCAGGCAAGCTCCTGGTTTTCAGAACCAGAAGTTAGCATCCAACACAGCAGCAGGTAACTGCAAGGAGACAGGCAGCCAGTGCGGCCTTTGCATTGTGCTTCGTGAGTCTCATAAAACATTCACTTTTCCTCAGCTGCAATATGTATATACTGTGGGTGCCAAACGAGGTAGAGACTGTTTATCAAATCTCTTACCACACACAAGACTCCAGGAAATATAGTTCCAGATTAGCCCCGGGAAGACCTCTGAATGCACAACCCAGTATCAAGCTCCACAGGCCTCCTGTCATATACCAGGAAATCTAACTGTCACCATGCTTTGCCCAGAGCTTGGTTCATAGGAACAGACTAATTCAATGACGCGAAGGCCTGGGTGACCAGCGAACAGAGGAAAGCTATTTGAACACCAAATTGTATTTACTTTCTGCTTGTTATTCTTATAATGAAGATAGGACATAGTTCAATCACAGCTGGGCATTTTAAAGAAAGGTGTTACACGATGAAACGCTTGTGACCAACCAACAATGAGGTACTCTACTACTGTCAAAACTTCATGACTTTTCTTAGTTTTTACTTTATATATCAATTAGTGGTGAAATATTCGCAGGTTATATGTCCTCTTTACCCATTCCCTGCCTCACCCCAGGTTGTTGTTGGTACCTTGGAAATTCACCTGCTCTCTTTTAAAAAGGAGGGGAGGAGTTGATTCCCTTTAAATGGCCCCTTAAAACTCTGCCAAACTGAAGTTTAAAAATCCATTTTCAGTTATTAGACAATTTATCTATTTTTGAGTCAGTGGCTGCTATTTTTGTCTTTTAATTTCAAGCTAATATTCCAAGTCGCCTCCTCCTCCTCCTCTTCTTTCTTCTCTTCCTCTTTTTCCTCCTCTTTCTCTTCCTTTTCCTCCTCTTCCTTCTTCATTTCTTCTAAGCTCACAGAGGGTTTGGTCACTGAGGAAGTTGGTCTCATAAAAGTTACCCAGCTTCTTCAGTTCCAGTTTTCTGACCTGTGAAAATGGATAGTTTTTCTGGGTGTCGTGTCCACTGGGCAGTAAGCTTAAGCTCAGAACAGTGAAGGACATCCCTTCTTTCTTTGGCCATGCCTCTCTTGAAGGATTACTTCTGTGCAGGTAATATTTTAACCTACCCGACAAGTCATGAGTGCTTCTTGGCTCCCCTTACCTTTAAAAATCTGTGAGCTTTTAAGAATAGCAATAGAATTCCTGTAAAGCCCTCATAGTTCCATCCACACAGTGAGCTGCCTGTTTTTGAAGGAAGCTCAATAGCAGATCCTTTTCAGAGTAACAAATTCATCTGTGACTAAAATAATTACCTATCAACTTATATGAAAGAGAGAGAGAGAGGGATCATATATTTCTAAGAGGTATGAGGCCATGTGCTATGTGGCAAGGGCACTGGGCAATGAGCCATGGCAGCTCCAGGCAGGTCCTGCATACGCAGAAAGGCTGGCAAGCACTCACTGGTCCAAACCTCAGGCATCAGAGTCTGCAGGTTTGGATATGGAAGGAGGACTTACATCCTGGCTTTGTCCAGGTGCATGTGCCAGGTGCAGCACATAGGGGCATTTCAGGGAGTCCACTGTGGAGGAAGAGAAGGGGGAGAGGAGGACTTTCAGACATGGCCTGCTCTAAATTGCCCAGGATACTGCGAGTGCTGAAACAGCCAATGAATCAAATGGGCTAGAAGTGCATATACCCTGGGCAACTCAGTGAATTGTGGAACTATCACTAACCAGGCTGGTGTCAATCACAGACCTCTCTCTGAAGGATGACTGTTCTCTGCTCACTTTTGGTCACATGGTCCATTAGGTACAGTCTAGAGAGAATTAATAATACAAGGTAATTTGAAAGGTAAACATCTGGAGATGTACAAGATCCCTGAAACCAAGAAAAGAGGCAACCCCATCATTAACGGGGTGGGCACCAAGTTTCATTCCAGAGTGCCTAGTTTATGTGCTTGAACAAGTGAACCCTGTTCAAAATTCATCCATATGTGGTTAAAATATAATGTCCACTTTCAAAATTATCGTAGAAAACAGGACGATATAGAGAAAGGGCCCCATCTCTTTCCTGCCTTTCTAGGCCCCTTCCTGCTGCTGATTTCAGAGATGGTACCCTGTGCCAAGGGATTGAATGTGGGTGCAGGAGTCTGGAGGAGCAGAGTCTGTACCCCAGTCTAGCTTGGAAAAGCATTTCAACAATAATGATTATCTCCAATACAAAATAAGCATATATCTGTAAATGTCTTGGTAGATAGGATTTGTGCTTTCGCTTGTGTCAGCAACCATTATTACTAAGGCATGAACTGCATTTAACTCAAGAGCCTGCAATGGGCATTGTTACATGACTAGTATTCCCAAGCCTTTGGATCAATTTCCTAGAACTCCCATGATATCTCCATGGGTGCAGAGAGGGGTTGGAATGAGATCATAGTGTTCTCAGGGTTGGCTTCACCTGAGGCCTTGTCTTAGCCTGTGTATACTATCTTTTCCTGCAACTTCCCAGGGCCTTTCAATCTCTTCTTATGTGGAAACCATTCATAGTGGATGTGGGCCCATGGCAGTGACCTTGGCCTAAGTGTAGAACCTCCTTAAAGGCTCTTCCCCAAATGCAGTCACATTCTGGGGTACTCAAGGTTAAAATTCAACATGGGGACTCAGGTGGGCACACTTAAGGGCGCAAAAGCCTCCATATCAGGAAAAACAGGGCTTCCATTAGTATTTAGGAATAACAAGTGCTCAGATTTGTACGGCTGGGTATATAAATGCAGGAAAGAAGAGGCATTCTAGACCCTTTGTGATTCTTCCCTAAGGCAGGTCACTGTTCTCTGAAAGACTCCTGATGAAAACCAGACCTTCCTAGGTTAAATAACAAAAAGGAGTTTTATCATAATATACTTGTGGGTTCAACTCAGAAGCTTTAATAACTGAAGCTAGTTGAAGTCTGCTTAAATTGGGATTCATCCAAGCCAGGGAGGGAACTATCAAGCTACCTTTGATGAGTAGACCCAGCACTGAAATCTGTGATCTACCTCGTAAATAAGAGCAAATGGATATTTCACAAGCTCTGTTTTATACCCAGCCTCCAAACGGGCTGATGATAGACCCCCTTCCTTGAGACTCTTCCCCTCAATATCTTCTGTGTGGCAGCTGGAAAGTCTTCTTGGGGCATTGTTGCAGCACCTCTTTAATTGTAAAATAGGGGGATGGATTATTTATTCTACTTCTAGCTTAAGTTTTTAAAAGATTTTATTTTAACTCAACCATAAGTTTACGTTCATGTTCCTTTCCAGTGTTCTTCTGTTGAGTTCTTCTAGACTCTCATTTTAGGATTTAATAAATGTGTCAACTCAAGGAATATCTTGAACAGCATATAATTTCATCAGATACTGGTCACCACATTGCCTGAGCATGAAGCTTTTAAAGAAAATTAAAGTGAAAAAATAAGATCCGGTATTGGTTATTAACCACGTCAGGGTGACTTCTCTTCAGGGATGATTAAAGAGGAGCTCTGGGCTGTTAAGTTTAGTGGCTTTACTTGGAGATGGCACATTCTACTTCAAGGACAACCTCAACTCACAATGCTGTGATGTTCGGTGTTGGTGCTGAGGCAGCCTCTGCGAAGCCAGTTTGGTTTGAAACCTGAGATGTGACCACACTTCTATGCTCTGACCTTTCTTCCTTAAGAAACAACTTTTGCATTACCAGGTAAATGCCCTTTGCATGGAATTCCCATGGAACGCTGGGGACATCCTGTGGTCAGTAGGGCTTAAGGCAGCTGTTTTTAGCAAGGCTCTCAGGGAATAAAGAAGTCTCCCCTGAAAATCCAGCTTGCTTTGCAAGACCAAAAATAAAGAGAGAAAAAGAGAGAATGAGAGAAAGGAAGGAAGGAATAAAGAGAAAAGAGAAATACCATATTGTTGTTTCTACAATAGAAACACCACTTTTGAGAGCAATGAATTTTTTCCAGAGAATGTAGGCAGAGAAAAACCTGGTGACAACTGTTTCTGTTTAACTTCGATCAAAGCCAGCTTCATGGTCTTGAAGGAGGAGGCCACGTTGTTGGGCGTTTCTCTTCAGCCCTACCTGCCTCCTACCATCTGCTCTTGCAGGGTAGCTGTACTCTGGCTCCACTTCTGGTCCTCACAGGATCAGGCTCTGTGAAAGAGCACCCAGTGTGCTTTAGTGGGGAAATAGTGGGTATTTTGGCAGTTTTACACCACAGATAGTGCCCTAGTGGCACGAAATTGAAGCCATTTAGTTGTAAATGTGAGATTGCACTTGACGGTTTCCCTTGGCAAAGCTCTGAGCCGCCCACATTGAATAGAGGCAGAGAAATGGAACCTGGGGAAAATGCCAGCCACTAGAGAAGCAGGCCGAAGGGGCTCGTAAACGCATTTGTCAGTCATTTACCATCCTAACTCCGTTCAGCGCACAGGCTAGCAGGAGCAGGCAGCCCCGCTCATGCGACAGAGAGCAGGCAGTGGAGTTGCTGTTGTTCTTCTGTTTATTAAAAACGGATGGGAGCACTTGACAGAAAAATCAAACTTCTGGTCATGGCTCATTAATCCCTGTTGTATCTGTCAAGGGGATGTGCTCCGAGTTCCAATAAGCCTCTAGAAGTAAGTTTGCTCCTCAGCTTGGCATTTTCTCTAATTTTGAATGGAGAAAGACATGCCAGTCACTGCCAAGGAGAGACAGGCTCTGAACCTGTTTATAACCTGCCTTGTAGGATTATATGAGTGACTTGGTTTAAGAGAAAAGTGATTGTGGTTAATGGTTTCATTGCTGATATTTGTCATGATGCTCTTTTGGGAAAGTGGGGATGTAAAGCTGGGAGCTAGGACAGGCTCTGCTAGCACAGCTTTTTCAGGATGCTCTGTGCTCTCCGGGCTTGTGCATGACTCTGCAGACAGGTCTTAGGTAGACTCCCTCACAGACTGCTTGGATGTGCCTGCAGTCAGTTGGTCAGCTATAGCCACCTATCAGATACTTTTTAGCTTTTTGGCCAGTTACCGGGATACGACCCTGCTCAACCCAGACTGTTTACAGCAGCCCAGAAGATGGGGCAGCATCTTCCAGGCCCTTTCTTTAGAACAGTTATTGTTTATAAGAAAACAGCATTTTTAAAGTCTTTGCTTTGTGCTTATGGCATATTTATGCATATTATGACATAATATCAGGGTCAGGGGAAAGGTAGAATTTCTGCTCATTCAGGGGTTGTGAGACCCATGTTCCTGAGATCCCAAAGCAGCCCTTCCTATGTGGGACAGTATATAGGACACTTAGCACACTCCTTACAGGGGTGCATAAGGATTAAATGAAAAAATGAGTGTAAACAAGCAAACCCAGCATGTGTCCTGTCAGAAGCGTACAGGAAGTTGCTCTCGCCGTTGCTGTTAGTACCGTTCCACGTTGTCCTCCATCTTCCAAGAGAGCCTTTCCCTCACAGTGTTCCCAGGCTGCATGCCAGGAGAGCTCTAGGAAGGAGAGGCATTTGCAGCAGGATTCTGCCAGGCTGAAATTGGGTGACGATTGAATTCATACTGCTGGGCTTCATTCTGGTCTGGCTGCTGTGACTGATACAGCGAAGTTGGAAATGTTGGCTCTGTACTCAATAAACATAAATCTACCCCCACAATAGTGCTTACGGGTAACTCTGTGTAGGCTAGATATCTTAAGTCAGGGTCTTTAAAGTTAAAATACGTGAAGTCCCCAAAGGAAGCCTAGGGCTGAGGGGAGCAACAATGCAGACGGGAGCAGGGAATGGAACTGAGCACCTGCTACATATTTGGGTTCACCCTCAGAGCTGCAGATTAGCTGGAGCCATGCCTCCCAGCACTTCTGTGTGCATTCCTGGTTCTTGTTTAGAAACACACATGGTGGGTCATTTCTGTACCTCTTGAGAATTGAAACCACATCTGAGTACAGAGCACAGTCCAGATAGAAGCCAGAAAGCAAACGATCTTTTCTTCCTGTAAGACCCAAACTCCAATGAACTCATCTGGAATGTTTGCTGAGCACCCTTGGTGGTGAGCACAGCAGGAGCAGGCTGGGAGGCCTGGCCTCTCCAATGGCAAATGTGTGTGAGCAGCAAGGAGCTTGGATTATCTTACCCAACTCTGGGTGAACAGATTTTAAGAGACAACAGTGGCTTGCATTAGTGCTGAATATATGCCCCAAAGTCTATGTGCTGGAGCCTGGGTGATGAGTGTGGTAGAAGAACAATGATAAACCTTAAAGTGGGGTCTATAATGAAAGGCTTAGGACATAGCAGCACTACCATTGGAAGCAGTAATGCCGGTCTCAGGAGGGAGTTAGTTGTTTAGAAAGCAGGCTTTTATAGAGCAAGGTCACACATGTGCTTGGCTCTTTTCTCTTCTCTTTGAGGTTCTGATGAAGCCAGGGCATTCACTAGCATCCAAATAAGTAGAAACACCTGATCTTGGACTTTCAGCCTTCAGAGGTGTAAGCTGAATAGATCTCTGTTGTTAACGAGCTCCCCAGGATCATACGTGCTGCTGTAATAACACCAATGCATGCTAAAAGCCACCGAAATAAGACAGAGTTCTGTTGAGGGTGGTCAGGGAAGCTGTCGGAAGTACTTGAGATTTCCTTTTAACTGGACCTTGGAGGACCATTCCTATAATGGATGTGCCTCTGCAGCACGTTCTGGGTGGAGGGGTTAGCAGAGCAGGGGTCAGGGGTCAGCACACTATGGCATATATATGGGAAGGATTGTTAGTTAGCTTATAAGGAATCCTCTAAAACTCTTAGCTTGAGAAAGACAAAATGTCACAAGGAGTGCTTTGCATGGTAGTGTGCTCTTACCTTGCTTGTTGAAACCAGTCTTTTCTCTGTGAAGAAGTTCATCAAGATTTGGGAATCTAATTTACACTGTGTGTTATTTACTTATATTAGAACTAAACCCTGTTTAGCACCCCCCACATTTGCATGAGTCCAGAGCCTGTGAATGTAGGGACCATGGGCAACAGCTCTATAAAGGAGCATGGCGGCTGTGAGCCATATTTTCTATTTTTATTATCATTTCTTATTTGCCCACAGCCTGATTTCTTTTGGGCTTGACGTAATTTGCATGATTGAATTAATCCAAGTGTGAAATGCAGTAGAGACCTGATTCGAAGCAGCATGATTAGGACATAAAGGAGATAGAGCAAGGCTCTGCCCCACAATGCCAGGTGCAGACACGCCACAAAGGGAGACCAAAGCCGAGCCACAGGACTAGACAGTGCTCCAAGAGCCAGCTGAAGGTACTCGGCACAGGACCACATTTCTCAAGTCCCCTCTTCAAATGTTTCCCGGGTTTGACATTTGATATAGACAGAGGCAGCATCCAGGGGGCATCAAAATTCTGTAGCCTAGATCCCATGACACTCTTTATAAAAGGTGTTTTATAAAGAGCATAAAACTGCATATCCAAGCCTACATATGTATTCACACTTATACTTTTTATCTTAAAACGCCTTTAGGCAGCATAGAGCATTCCCTTGCACCATCTTCCACCTTCCCTAATGCTGACACCACACCGCACGACTGAGACATTAGAATAGATGCAAATTTATTAGGTAAAGTACCGATCAGAAAAAAAAATCTGTTATCCTAAATTTGATTACAAGGGTCAAGAGTGTTTGGTGATGAAAGGAGATGAGGAAGATCTGGGTGAGAAGACTAATTCCAGTATGAGACAGGAATACTGTGGATCTGATTCACAATAGAGACCTTGTCTCAAAACCCAAACAAACAAACACAAACATACTAGCTATGAGGCAGCAAGAAGAACAACAGCAAACTCTTTTCACATTCCCCAATATTATAAAAGCCTTAACCAAAATCTTATCATGGCCTTCCTGGCACCACCACACCTTTCTCAGAACCAGAAACAAGTACGTTCCTTGGCTGCTTTACCATTCCAATACCTCCAGTTATCCAAGTGTCCTACCCACTGTAGATACTGTAGTTTGATACAAGCGACTTACACTGTCATTGCCCCATTTTTAAAAATAGAAACGTTACTCACTCTAAATCCAATGGCTCTCTTGCTGTCTGCTACCTGACCCAGCTGACAGCTGTGGAATAGATTGGGGTACATCCTTTTCTGATCAGCAAATATAATGACTCAGGCAGCCAACTCAGCTGATTTGACTGGGTGCTGGGGAGCTAGATCAACCAGTGTTGCCACGTGTGTTTGCATAGTGACTCCAGTCCAGTCCTCCAAACTCCTGTTCAGTAGTTGGCTGTGCTGGTGCTAGTCCCAGCTCTGTGGAGACAGACATGATAATCCCTAGCCTGGCAGGATCAGTAGCTTCCAGACCAGGGAGACACTCTGTCTCAAAAATTAAAAAATATTAAGTGTATGCCCCCCTAAAATGGAGTATGATCTCTCAACTCTGCACATACACATACGTGTGCATAGTTGCAAGTATGTCCACACATGAACGGTTGATTTGCTTCATCACTACAGACTTCATTCAGCTTGCCCTAGTTTTCCTAATAATGTTGCTGTATTCATTTTAAGGGAGGTATTTCATCTTTAATCATAATGAGAATTTTTTGAAGCACAAAATGTGTCATTTTAATTTTTTAAAATATATGTGCACAATATACGTGCCTGGGTGTGTATACATGCCTGTGTGTATACCACATAATATACATGTGTGTGTGTATACCGCAAATGTGCAGCTGCCCACAGAGGCCAGAAGAAGGTGTTGGACCCCCTGGAGCCAAACTTGGGTTCTCTGGAAGAACAATGTCCTAGTTTGTGTGCATGTGTGTGTGTGTGGAAAGAACGCATGATCAAAAGCAACTTGGAAAGGAAAAGGGACTTATTCTGCTTATACTTCTACAAAATGGTCTGCCGTTGAGGGAAGTCAGGGCAGAACACTCAGGGAAGAATTGGAAGCAGGAACTGAAGCAGAGACAGTGGAGCAACTCTGCCTCTTGGCTGCTCCTCAGGCTTATGGTCCACTGGTTTCCTGATCCCTCCCAGAGGTGGCAGTGCTCACAGTGGTCCGGGCCTTCTCATGCCAGTTATTAATAAAGTAAATGCCTCTACAGACTTGTCTTCATCTCAATGGAGGGTTCTCCTTCCAGACAGCCATGGCTTATGTCAAGCTGACATAAAACTGACCAGAGCAAGCAGCAAGTGCCATCTCTCCAGCTCCCCTCCCCCAGTCATAGTGCCCACACAGCCAGCTGAGTGAAGCCAAAGAGCCCTGCACTGGCACTGCAACCAGCCTTGCTGCCCAGTCATCTTTGGAACACTGAGAAGGCCACAGGGCTAGCTTCATGGAGCATGGGTGAGTCTGTGGGCAGCAGCTGACTTTGGCTGTAAATACAGCTGTTCTCAGAGATCTTCAGACTCTAAAGAAGTTCTTCCAAGGGTGACATGAGGGTGTTCAAAGAGCAGGGCACAGTAAGTAGGACTCTTCCCGGCACTGGGTAATGCAAGCCCCTTCATTATGATGCATATAGTCTGTTAGATTACCATAGAAATTATTCCCAACAATTGCACTGTTTTGTTATGAAAATCCAAGTTAAAAAGTTTATGTTGCTATCATATGAAATCATGTCTTAAATTTCATATTTAACAATCTTTAAGTATTGCTACCTATAAGACATATCTCAGCTGTATCAAGAGATAAATGACATGTTTCATTTGCTCTAAAATTAACATATAGAAAAAATAATATTTTATTGATTAATTAATTTTGGAGGTGATACAATGCCTCATCCGTGAAAAGTGACTATAGGTAAATTTGGCGGGTTGAAGAAATGGCTCATTTGTTAAAGTACTTGTGATCAAAGCATGAAGAACTAAATTCTATCTCCAGCATTCATTTAAATGCTAGGAATAGCAGTATACACAGATAATCCCAGTGTCAAGGAGGCAAAAGCAGGAAGACCCTTGTGTTCTCTGGCCTCCATGGCCAGCTATTCTATGTGAAGCAGCAGCAGCAGCAATTGCTGCTGCTGCTGATGATATAATAAATAAAATAATCTGGATATAAATGGGAGGTGGATAAGATCATATTTCATTGTGTCTCATGCATGGAATTATCAAAGGATTAAAAACTAAGGTGGGAAAGAGGGACTCAGGATGCCCTCTCTACACCTTACTGCTGAGTTCCTGGCTACTGATGGATTCAGAGAGAAGGGAATTATTTCCTTAGTTCTGTAACCACTGGTGACTCCACCCGTCTTCAGTAGATAGTCCCAGCCCAATGCTCACACAGATGACCCTGGCTAAACTGAATAGAACACAAGACAAACCAAAAGCCATGATTCAAGGAAAGGGAATTGTTAGAGGAATGAGGTGGAACAAGTGAGGGTGTAAGGAGACAGTAGTCTGAATGCACCGCATACTTCTTTGAAACAGTCATGGAGCAAATCTAATTTAAAAATTAAAAACAGGGTGGAGAGCTGTGAACATCTGAACGACTGAGCTGGAGCCATGATGAACCCTGCCGGGACCATGGCCACAGCCGGAGTGAGCCACCTGGGAACATGGTGGTATCTGAAGGCTGTGCAGAACTGGCCCACCCCTTGCCTGGTTTCAGGAATTGCAGGTGAGCTGGCCCCAAGGATGTGATCCTGGGAGAGCTGGCCCCACAACCTGTCTGCAGGACAGTGACATAGACAAGAGAGACATGCCACACACACACACACACACACACACACACACGCCCTTTGCCCCCTTTGGCAGGAAGGAGAGCTGGCCCCGAGGTCATAAGAGCGAGAGAGCCGGCCTGCCCCTCACCTGCTGCAGCACTCTGGAGCGCTGGCATTATGCCTTGCCTAAGTAGCATAGTGGCGCTGGCCCTGGATGTGGAGGCTACAGGAAAGCCAGCCCCAAGGGCAGGAGTATGGGAGAGACGGCCCTGCCGACTGCATGGTGTATGGTGGCATTTTCGAGGGAGAAATTCCATTTAAAATTTTTTTCTTTGTTGCTATTATTTATTGCAATTTATTCCTTGTATCTTGGCTGTAGCCCTCTCCCTTATCTCCTCCCAGTCCTACTCTCCCTTCCTCCTCTCTAGCCATGTCCCTTTCCTAGTCCACTGATAGGGGAGATCCTCCTCCCCATCTAACCCTAGCCTATCAGGTCTCACCAGCACTGTCTGGATCCTCTTTCTCTTTCCAGGCCCTTCCAACCCTTTTGCCCTCTGCCTCCTGCTGTGGATGAGAGGCCTGAACCTGGGGTCATGAGAGCAGGCCCTGCACCTCACCTGGGCAGCACAGTAGAGCTGATCCTGGACTGAGCAGTCAGAAGTCCTAAGCACAAGAGCACTGCCCATGGCTCTTGTCTTCTGTGCAGTGTCACAGACAAGGGGGAGATGTCCTCCTCCTCTTCCTCATCCCTTGCCACCTGTGGCAGTCAGGAGACCCAGCAGAGGACAGGAGAGCAGAAGACCAGACCCTAACCTGCTACAGCAGTTGGGAGAGCAGGCCCTGCATGGTGCCTGGGCAGCAAGGAAGAGCCGGCCCTGATGGATTGGCTGAGATGAGCCAGACCCACCCTAACCCTGAGGACATGAGATCGGGAGAGCTGGCTCTGCCCCTTGCTGGCAGCAGCATTGGATGGGCCAGCCAGAGCAGAGCAAGAGAGCTCATCACAGTGGTGTGGGAGCAGAAGAGCTGATGAGGTGACTGGCTTAGAATCCTCTCAGGCCTACATCAGAGGTTTGAATTGGCCCACTCCAACATCTACCACACTGATGAACTGCTGGAATGCATGAAGGGGCCCGTTCTACAGATACAAAACTACAGAATCTCCATGACATAGAGTAACAACCAGAGGAGTCCCAGTGAGGTTCCAGTATTGTGTAGCAGAAGCCAGAGGCCTAGAACCAGAACAAGGACTTGTCACATTTGCAAGCAAAGAAGGGTTCACAAAAGGGTATACTTTGAAGCCTATGGTTTGGAAACATTTTCTCTTATCCTGAACATTGTCTCTTATTTTGCTGATTGTTTCCCTGGTTATACAGAAGTTTTCAAGTTTGGTTAGTCCATGTTGTCTTTACTTTTGGTGTCAGACCAATGAACCACTGCCAAATCCAACATTGTGATGTCTACCTCTAAGGACTTTTATAGTTTCATGTCTTATCTTGAATTCATTTCAGCTAATTTTTGTACATGACATAAGGTGAACACCTACCTGTCTCCTTTTGCCTATGATGCTAGGCTTCCAGCAGCATTTGCTGAAGGGACTGTCCTTCTGTGAAGTCTTGATAACTTTACCAATGATTTAACCATAATTATGCATGGAATATTTATGAGCTGTCTATGTTATTCTACCACTCCACGAGTCCATCTTTATGAATGCCATGCTGTTTTGATTATTGTTACTTTGCAATATTTTGAAAAGTATGAGGTCTCTAGCTTTGCTCTTTCTCAGGATTACTTGGCTCCTTATCATTCCTTGTACGTCTCCTTGTAATTTTCTCATTGAAGCATTAAGCTCTTCAAGAATGTTTAATTTTCATATAATGTGACTTTTACAGTTTTGCTTTTATTATTAAGTTCTAATTTTATCTCCTGATTACTGGAGATCTTTGGTATGATTGTAGTCTTCTTACACATATGAAGACATGTTTTGTGGTCCACAGCAATGGTCTATCTTGGAGAATGGTCTACATGTATGAAAAGAATATATATATTGCTGTCCTTGTGCAGCGTGCCATGTATATCTGCTGGATCCAACTGGTCTCTGCTGTCAGTCAATCCTGCTTCCTTACTACCATTTTACCTGTCTTTTTTTTTTTAAATCATTTTACCTGCTTTTTAAAAATCTATTATTGAAAATGGAGCATTATAATGTTTTATATTATTCTGCTATTCTCTCTCCTTTTCTGTATTTTGTCAGTGTTTGCTTCATATTATTTGGGTGATCTGAGTTTAGAAGCAAACATCATTGTTATTGTAAGATCTTTCTAGAGAAATTACTCTTTTATTATAATTTGACCTCTTTTTGCTTTTTAACAGTTTCTAACATAAAACCTTTTTATATCAGGTGAGACCCCTCCTTGGTCTTTTGGTTACTATTTACGGGGAAATAATATTTTTCCATCCTTTCATTTCAGTTTGCATGGGTCTTGAATTCTTTTTTTTTCCTAAAGATTTGTTTTATTATTGTGTGTGTCTATTTATACAGGAGTGCAGTTGCCCGAGAGAAACGTACAAGAGGGTGGCATATTCCCTGGAGTTGGAATTACATGTGGTTGTGAACTGCCCAATGTGAGTGCTGGTGAGCAAACTCAGGTCCTCTGGGCGAGTAGCCAGCTCGTAACAACTGAGCCATTTCTTAAGCTGTGCCCTTAGTTTTTAATTCTGAAGAAAATCTCTATAGAAAACATAATGGTTAGATTTTTTTTTATTCACTTAGTCTCTCTAATGTCTTTTGATTGAAGAATTCAATTTATTTACAGTTAGAGAAACTTGATTGGAAATTACTATTTCCATTTTGTTAATTACTTTCTGTCTGTCATAGTGATTTTGTCTTCTCTTTTCCTCTCTTATTGTTTTTCTTTGTGTTTTGTTGGTCCTTTGTGTAACATGCTTTGATTACTTGTTCATTCTCTTCTATATATCTACCATACAGATTTTTTATGGTCACCACGAGGCTATTATAAAATATTCTTTAACTACCCATTTTAAGCTGTTAACTCAATTCTTTTATATTTCCCCCATACAGAATTTATATCAGTGAGGTGACAAGTTATACTCAGAGGAACTTGTATCCATTCACATCGTTATATAGTTTTTCATCTTTAGTTTTTCAAAGTTTATATTATCAAGTGATTCATACACTATTATATCGTGTGTTTGTCTTTACTATATTTACCTTTTGTAATGAGACTTATTTTTAGAATTTTAAATAATTGATTTTTATTTCATGTGCATTGGTACTTTGCCTACATATATATCGTATGCGGGTGTCACATCCTCTAGAATTAGAGTTAGAGACAGTTGTGTACAGCCATGCTGGGAATTGAACCTAGGTCCTCTGGAAGAGCAGCCAGTGCTCTTAACTGCTGAGGCAACTCTCCAGCCCTCAGTTTTATATTTTAAAATAGTTTTATGTTGCTGTTTAACATCTTTTCATTTCAACTTGAAGAACTCCTTTTAGCATTCTTCTCAGGAAGCTCTAGTATCAACGAATTTTCTCAGCCCCTGTTTATCTGGAAGCCATTCTATTTTCATTTTTGACATGTAATTTTATACTCTCCTTGGTTGGCAGGATTTTAAACATGAATCTACTGTTCTGTGTTCTTCCATCCCCTGTAGGTTTGTGCTACGAAGCCTGGTGACAATTCTGTAGACGCCCTCTTATATACAAGTGCTTCTCTCATTACCAGCTTCGTGGCTTTTTTATTTTCCTGAGGGTCAGTGTGGGAGTCCTTTGGGTCATCATCTTTGAAGAAGTCCTTTGACTTTTTTGATTTGAATATCTATTTTTCTTTCTTTCAGAAGTTGGAGGGTCTTGGATACCCTTTCTGTAAGTTAGCTCTTTGGCCATCTCTTTCTTTTCTCTCTTTCTGGAACTATCATGATGCAGTGTTTGTCTGAGTGATGATAGCCCAATGTATCTTAGACTTTCTTCACCTTTTTTAGCTACCTCTGTGGTTTTCAGACATCTCATTCAGGAACTTTGAATGGCCTGTCTTTGACTTTGCTCATTCCACTTGTTCAAGTCTAACGTGCATTACTGTCGTGAATTTAGTTTTATAGTCTTCAGTTCCAGAACTTCTGTCAGTTGTTATTTACCTGAAATCTTAGTTCACTGAGCATCTTAACAACAACTATTTTAACTGTTCTAACTATTTCAACTGTTTCTGAAATTTGTATGTTTTGGAATCATCTTCCAGAGACTTACTGTGTGTTCCTTTGATAGGACAATATTCACTGTTCTTTTTTTATTTTTCCATTAAAGCCTTATAATTTGAAAAATCAGTCACTTCTTGTTTATGCAGTTTGGTTCCATACAGAAAAAACTTTAACCTACCAGTCTGGCTAGAGACTTTAGGCTGTTGTTAAATACTCCTATATCTTCTAAGAAAATAGAAGTTGTGATCAAAAGTCTCCCAACCACCAACAACAACAACAAAATCCCAGGGGCAGATTGTTTCAGTGCAGAATTCTACCAGACATTCAAAGAAGACCTAATACTAATACTCTTCAAACTATTCCACAAAATAGAAACAGAAGGAACATTACCAAACTCTTTCTATGAGGCTACAGTCACCTTGATATCTAAACCACACAAAAACCCAACAAAGAAAATTTCAGACCAAATTTGCTTTATGAATATTGTAACAAAAATACTCAATAAAATACTCACAAACCGAATCCAAGGCTACATCAAAAATATTATCCACTATGACCAAGTAGGCTTCATCCCAGGCATGCAGAGGTGGTTCAATATATGGAAATCCACCAATGTAATCCACCATAAAAACTAACTGAAATAAAAAAAACCTCATGATTATCTCCTTAGATACCAAAAAGCATTTGACAAAATCCAATACCTTTTCATGTTAAAAGTTTTGAAGAGATCTGGAATATAAGGCACATAGCTAAACATAGTAAGGCACTATGCAGCAAGCTGATTGCCAATATCAAACTAAATGGTGAGAAACTTAAATCAGTTCCACTGAAATCAGGGACAAGACAAGACTGCCTACTCTATTCATATCTCTTCTACGTAGTACTTGAAATCTTAGCTAGAGTAATGAAAACTAAAGTAAATAAATCATTTTTTAAAAAATGAAAAAGAATAGTAAGCGTAAAAGAAAAGAGTTACAATGTGTGCTGTCACAGGTTCACATGCCTGTAATCCCAGCACTTGGGAAGGCAGAGGCAGGTGGATCTCTGTTTGAGGCCAGCCTGGTCCTGAGTCCAAGGTTACACAGAGAAACTATATCTCAAAAAGAAAAAAAAATTAAAAAGAGTTACAATGTTTATTATTGGTAACCAGTTTGAAGCGGGGCTTCGGTTGGGACAGGAACCATTTCATAACTAGTGGAAATGCCAGGGATGACTTTGGTGGTATAAAGATGAAGGTAGTATTATAACAAATGGCCAGGGAGAAAGTCAGTATTGAGGGGCTGAACATAATTCAAACATCCAAACATTTATTTTAAGTCAGCATCTCTTATGCTTATATTCCTTATAAAGCACTGTGCAAAATACAGATGACATTTTGCAGTTGACTGTAGAAATATATTATAGGAGATTTCTCATTAAAACCCACCAACTTCTGGGCACAGTGATACATATTTTTTAATCCCAGCATTCAAGAGGCAGAGACAGGTGGAACTCTATAAATTCCAGGCCAGCCATGAAAACCTAGAGAAAACTTTCTTTGAAAGAAAGAAAGAAAGAAAGAAAGAAAGAAAGAAAGAAAGAAAGAAAGAAAGAAAGAAAGAAACAAAGAAAGAAACAAAGAAAGAAACAAAGAAAGAAACAAAGAAAGAAACAAAGAAACAAAGAAACAAAGAAACAAAGAAAGAAAATAAAAGAAAGAAGAAATGAGATTTTGAAACAGATTTAAAAATTATCTTCT
>CM053756.1:939088-956402 GCA_028658305.1 Pachyuromys duprasi | reverse complement strand
TATATAACTAGAGAAATCACAAAATTCAGGGTGCATTCTCCAGGAAGAGCCAGGTGACATCTCAAAATTGTGACTTCCCACACATGCTGTAAGACTCTGTCAGCGCGCTTAGCATGTATGCTGTCTTTCACATCTGAGGGACATTTTCCTTTCAGAATACAGAATAATGTGAGACTTTCTAAATGATGCATTTAATATATCAGTGCAAAGATATATTAAATCCTAGCAATATTCTCTATACACACAAGCTTATGGCTCACTTAAAGCCCTCCTCATTCCAAGATGGCAATATGAAAGTGTGGATTTTGTGAAATGAAAGAAAGTGATGAAAATCACTAAAAGGAATGTTAACCTCTGTGATGCTGCTGAGATTCCTCGTGGTTAGTGTGAGGACCCGGAAACCACGTATTAACAAGCGTCATGTCACTATGCACAAGCAACACCACAGGCAATAAATTTAAAAGGAGAAAGGCACATTTTGCCTCAGTAGTTCTGGTGGTGCCGTTCTAAACTCAGGCAACACTATTGTTTTGGGTCTCTGGCCAGAGAGACACACCACAGAAGGAACACACAGTGGAGCAAACCTCTTGCCTAATGACCCATAAAAGCTAAAGAGGCACTAGACTCTCAATGACAGGCCCTCAGTTTCCTGAAGGCTTCACATCAGGCTGCACTGCCTCCCAACAGTGCCGCCTTGGGGACCAAGGTTTCAATACATGGGTCTGTAGGGACTCTGGCCATATTCAAACCACAGCCTATTACCTAGCCAAAAAATAAGCAACAATAATAACAACAACAAATTCTACCAAAATCTACTACCTTGTCAAGGGGTGGGAAATAACAGAGATTAAGCTCAAATCCAAGTTAAAAAAAATCCAAAGAGCCAAATGGGAAAAGCATAGTGGGTGTAAATGTAAAAATAGAAAAGTAAGAATGGGAACCAGGACTTGGCTCCAGAGAGCACCAGTCTGGAGGCTTGAGTGACATATGTGAAACATCAAAACAGATGCCAGAGCCCCCTGAATCAAACCAAGGCTCACAATACCAGATAGCTCAAGAAAGAGGAAAGGTTTCCTTTATTGTTGCAGGGAGATCAAGGCCAACAGGGTTACCTAGAGTAATTAGAAGAAAGAGAGAGAGGCAACCAAGAGGAGGATTTCCTTAAGCACATGTGAGGACCTGGATCTTACGGGAACGACCTCACCTTCCAAGACTTAAGCGCCAGAATGATTCTGATAGGGGAATGAGCAGAGGTGAGTGAAGCCTGCAGTTCATCAAGCCTCCCAAGTGTGCAGACTGTAAGGCCTGTTATGGAAATGGGAATATGAGAATGTGAGAGCAGATGCTACCAGACTGAAAGGAGAACAAGTGTATCAGACCAGCATTCAGCAGCAGAAGAGTCACAGGCAAGATCAGAAACTAGAGTGACCAGGTATGAGAAGCTAATCCTCGAAATATCATAACCTTCCATGCTGCTCCAGGGGAAATCTAAGGTCAAGGTTATGAGTGTTCACAAGAGAGAAGGGCTGGTGGTGTCATCTATGTCTCCTGACATCTACCAGAAAGAGGAACATTTTCAAGCATGGCCCCTGTCCCAGTTCCCTCTCTCTGGCAGCCTCAAAGACACAAGTCTCAGAAGGACAGCAATTCTGGCCTCTAAGTTATTATGCAATGAACAAAAGGAGAGCTATGAAAACGGGGAAATGTTATAAATCATCTGGCTAGGCCTGGCTGGCAAAGTGTCCATTCAGTCCTTGGGCCTCACCTCACCATTCCCTTACTTCAGGCTGGCTAGAGAGGCTGGCCTATGCACAGTTCTCTACTTATGGTTGCTTTGAGATGTTATATAACGTCATCCAGAAGGTAAACAGTGAAAAGATGATTTCACTCCCTCAGCACTGACCCTGCTAATACAATGTGTCAATAAAAGTCCAACTCCTACATGATACCTGATTCAGCAGATTCTCTAATGGTCCCTTTATCCACCTCTCTCTTCCTTTCTCCTTCCCTCCCTCTCTCCTTTCTTTACTTACTGTGCATGTACATATCCAGGTTCACATACTTCCATGAATGCGTGCACACGTGTGCACACACACACACACACTGGTCACCCTTACCTCTTAAGTTCAGGTATTGTCAAATACATGCCATTAATCAAAGGCTCTAAATGATCCTTTTCTGCTTTTTTTCTGTGCTTTACGCGTGTGCGGGATCCATTAATAAGCCGTGCTTAGTTACTAACTCTGTAAGTTCCGTTCACAGTACTCTGAAAGGTCTACACACTCAAGTAACCACTAACAGAGAGGTTGTTTTTGTGTTTCCTTATGTGCAGGGTGGATTTTTAAAAAGGAGCAGGTCAAGCAATCTCCTAGTTTATGATGGAAACTAAAGGACAGGATGACCCCTGGTGAGAGTCAGTGGTAGAAGTGATTGAAGGCTTAACAGAAAACTGGGGCCCCCTGCTTCCATACCATGCTATACTGATAACAAGAAAAATCAGCCTCGAGATAGGCCGCAGGCTGTCTCACCAGGGAGCATTCACACGGGCTCTCCTGGACAGGCAGGTCCAGGCCTGCCCAGCCATCTCTCTCAGTGGGTCAGCTATGGCTGGAACACTGGTACCCCTGCACTGCATGACCCACAGGCATGATTTGGTGCCGCTCTTACCGTTGGGCAAAGCTCCTCTCCCTGCGCTGTGGTAGACATGAAATACCTACTCGTGGCATCACTTATGTTCAGGCTTCAACTCAGAAAAAATAATCCGGAGGCCAGTTGGAGAAACACTTTTCTCAAATCCACCTTCCTCCTCACATTTTCCAATCTGAATTTCTGCTGGAGGTCAGCCTGTCCCAATTCCCTGAGACTTGGTGAGACTCTCTCCAGTGCCTTACATGCAAAACTTCAATGCTCAGAGAGCAGAAAAGTGATTCAGCTGTGTTCACTCTTCCACAAAACATTCGAGTTTTCTTTTCTGTCTTAGTCACTGTTCTATTGCTGGGAAGAGACACCATGACCAAGGCAACTCCTATAGGACAGCAGGAGGCAAGCAGGCAAGCGCTGGAGCAGCACTAAGAGAGCCATGGGCAGGGAGGCCAGGGAGCCATGGGGAAGAGGTTTGTTTTTTAATTGCAGGTTCCTCACTGGCCCCGCTTCTCTGATTGCCAGAGAGCAGGGAAAGGGGGGTGGGGCACCAGTGGACAGGCGTTTCTACAACGTTCTATTCACACTCAGAGCTAAACAGACAAGCACAAGTTACTGTTGCAGTTAGAATTTGACAGCATGAATGGAGAGCAGGAAATGCCATTAAAAAACAAAAAGTGACTTGATTTGCTTCAACCCAAGGGGACTCAGAGATCAAAAAAAGTTTGAGATTGTCAGAACTATCAGGGGCAGAGGGAGGAGAAGGGAGGAGGATGGTTCAGGATATATTTGGCAACTGGAGTGAAGGTGTTGACCTCCTACTGCTGGGCTCCCCTTATCCCGTCCAGTCTGGAAGGAAAGGGTGTAGCCTGCATCGTCCAAAGCAGGTCTCTTCTTCCAAAAAATAGCCTGGAAGCAGCTCACAAAGGCTTGGCCTCCAGGGAGATGATGGCTGCCACTTAGTTTTTCTGGTATGATCAACATTCCTTGACCTCCTCATAAAACTTAGCCTGTAATTCAAGTGTGATGCCTGTCAGCTCCTTCTTGATGGCATCCTTGGAGCTGCTCTTCAGGGATTCACTGTTGGGAGGCCAGAAGATACCAGGTCTCCTTCTTGTTCTCCATGGTCTGGTATGTCACATCGTAGTGAATATAGCAACAGCCCTTGCATGCCAGCGTCTTGACAAAGATGGTTCGGTGTAGTTCACAGACTGACCCACATATCCTACCAGGCTCTCTGCCATTCTCCAGGATGTTCCTTTTCTTGCCCAACCTCAGAGAGAAGAGCACTGCCTTCTTGTGTTTCTTCGCTTCTTCTGCTGTTAAGGACTTGTGCACCTTAATGTCATCGGACACTTTGATGATACCATCAGAGACAGCCACACCAGAGGCCATGTTTCTAGGCGTGAGAGGTCATTGGCTCTTGGAAGTCATCACTACTCCTGGAGGAAGGCCAGAGTACCACACCTTGGTACTTGGGAGAACTGTTAGCTGCTCTCCCCTGCCTCAGCCTCTCGTTCCAGTTTCTACCATGATCATGACCGAGTTCTGCAGCTGTCTCTTGCAAATGTACTCAGTATTTGCCTAGGACAGGAGTAAGGTAAAGGCTCGACTGGGACAAGAAGATAGTTGCTCTCACCCTTCTTCATATAGTTCCAGGTCCTATCCATGTGGCCCACCTTTGCGTTTACAGAGTGCTGATGTCAGAGCATATCAGCGTTGGTGGCTTACTTTCCCCAGAGTGGTTGTCCAAAATAGCAAGACTTTCTGTCAGGCCAGGTACAATGAGGAACTACCCGAGGGCACAGCTCAGTGAGATGGCATCTCGAAAGACTGTACAGTATCTGGTTGTTATCTTGTAAATAACAGGGAGTCATTGAAGCTTTTCAATAGGAGAGAGATTTCATTGGAGTTTTGGTTAAAACAGTTAGTCTAGGAATTATGTGTGTACCAGCTCAGAAAGGAACTACTCCTTTATGTTTTGGGTGGCACTGAGGATATCTGTTCAGGTGTAAGGAAATCTCAGATGCCAAGAATTGATCAGGACCCAGAGCCCTGTGGTTCCAAAGCAGAGATTCTCTGTCCTTGTAAACAGCAGACTGATTGTTCTTCAAACACAAACAGGTTAGCATGAAGATGAAGCACGGACTCCTGCCATGAACAGAAGAGTTGAGTATTGTTTCTAAATTCCTTTGCACTTTACAAAACTACTTCCTGATATTACAGAAGGGAAAGAAATAGGTAACTGATTGGAAAAAGTTGGGATGGGAAACCAACTCCGTAAATCAAACACTGACCATCCTAGTCCTGTAGTCCCAAAACAACACAGACATGGCAGTGGGGACCATGGAGACCTAAACTAGAAACAAACAAAAGGATGCTTTGAGTCCTGTCTGTGCCTCCTCTTTACACAGCCTGGCTGACTTTGCCTTTGAGGCGGGTTCAGTCCATCAGGCTTACAGCTACAAGAGCAAGCTCTAGGGAGGTGGGGAATGCTGCTTGTTTGTCTCAGATCAGAATGTAAGTCCTGGGCTGGCCCTGGGGAGCCAGTCCATTCTCGAAAGAGCCAGCCAAGGCCAGAATTACTATCAGGTGTTTTGAGATGTGGGAACTGGTACCCACCAAACTACTCAGGCTCAAGTGGAGAAGTCAGGTGCAGAAATGGTGGCTTTTTGACATATGTCTAAACTAGTTCCTGTGTGTGTGTTTTTTTAGTATTTTATTTTCAAAGTGCATTTTAGTTTGCTTTCTATTGCTGTGGGGAAAAAAACATAACCGAAAGCAACTTGGGGATAAAGGGGTTCTTTGATTTACATATAAGTTACAGTCCATTGAGGGAAATCAAGGCAGAAACTCAAATTAGGCTCTTCAAGGCCTGCTTAGCCTGCTTTCACACACAAGCCAGGAAGACCTGGCCAGAGGTGATAACAGCCCCCTCTCTAGTCAGCTGGGTCCTCCCACCTCACTCATTAATCAAGAAAATGCCCTACAGACTTGCCTGCAGATCACATTTTCTCAACTGAAAATGCCTTCTTCCCTGTCTGACCCGAGTTTGTGTCAAGGAAACAAAAAACAAACCAGAACAGAGTGTTACAAAGACACCAGGGAGGACGGCAGAGCTGAGAATGGCTCTCAAATCTGTGTCCACAGATCTATCAACAGCTCCAAAGAGGTACCCTGAGGCTGTGAGTCATGGGCACTACAACGTAAATTGTTTTTGGTTTATTTGTCTGTCTGTTTATCATCTCCCCTTATGAAAAGAAATCCACTTATCCTCCTATTAAGGACTCTTAGGATAGTTCAGCTGGTAAACTTGATGAGGGCCACTTTTAAGACACCCACTTCTCCATTGTCTGTAATTCTTCCCCTCTTTGGATCTTGGCAGCTTAAGAAGAGTGCTACAGAGCTGCAGGAGCTCAGCCATGGAGGCCTTCATGACCTTGAATGCCTCGGACTGCAGCTCACAGTCCAGAGAAACCAGTCTTGCTCCAGGCAGTCTCTGGTTTTCAAAAGAGGCTGAAGACTCAAAGGCTCCAGGTGTCAGTCACACATAGTGGCTTTGTCACCCAGTGCCCACTAGGGGACTGAAAACACTCAAGCTATTTGAGCAGAGATGATTTAATGATAAAGAGTAGTGTGGACAAGGATTACCTGCCAAGAATCTGTCTACATAGGCTGATTGACTGATTAAAACTTCAGTGATGTGCAGAAGTTGGAATGTTGCAATTCCAGAGTCTAATTACGGTTTATCAGGGGTGATCTTTAGCCTACTAAATAGCCATTCCTTGTCCCAACCTCTGTATCCGACCAAACATCCTGCTGTTAGCAAGAACTGACAGCCTGACAAAAGATAAAGACGTTTTGGAGTCTATTAAGAAAACCCTAGTTTTTCACCAACTACTACACATGTTGTCAGCCAGCATTCAAGGCCTATGGCAGGGTCCCCTATCTGGCTCCATCCCCTCAGACAGACCTAATGGAAGGGCAGAAACAACTCCCAAAGGCTTTCCTCACTTTCCTACATGTACTGTGGCAAAAATCCCCCACCCAATCAAAAAATATGATAAAATTTTTAAATAAAGAAAGCTGCTACATCAGCAAGCTAAAGACTGTCTGTATTGATATCAGAAATAAAATCAGAAAAAATGTTTCAGTCTATTTACAACAGCTCCAAAGAGACGGGGTACTAGCTATGACCACTGGGCAAGGGCCCCACCTGCTGCCACTGCCATTTTAGTTCCAGTAGGGATGAAACTTCACCTCTCTGATGTCTCCATTTTTCAAATGCCTTGATTTATAATTTTCTTTGTTCCATTACCATGACAATGCTTTCACACCAGAGTGACATAAATCTATGTTCCCAGGCCATGGTCACTCATATTTTGCTCCAGAATAAACCACATCTTTTTTTTTAATCATTGAGGTGAGAGCTGTTTATTTCAGCAACAGTAGCTCACTACAACTGGCAAAATAGTGCACTCTTCTAATGCCAGCAATCAGGACACAGACAAGAAGATCTCAAGTTCAGGACTAGCTTGGACTACATAGTGATGTCAAAGCTAGTTGGAGTTTTGTGATAAAACCCTGTTTCCAAAAACAAAACCCCCAAAATGGAAGATGTAGCTCAGGCTTTGAGTGCTGTGTGGTGCTACAGCTGGTCTTTAATACAGAGACAAAAATTGGGGGGTGGGAGGGAGAAGTTAGGGACAGAGCTGGAAGACGGCTGAGCATGTGGAGTGCTTGGATCCTCATTGCCCATATAGAAGCTGGCCGTGATGGTGCATGTCTGTAAGCTTACGGTTAGAAGTTGGGGTGGAAATTGGTGATTCCTGGAGTCTTTCTGACCAGCTAGTTTAACCAAGTTGGTGAACTCCAGGTTCAGTGAGAGCCCATGTTCAAAAATTAGGTGGAGGGCAGGACAGATAGGTCAGTAGATAAAGGCAGTTGCTGGTCAAGTTGTGGACTTGAATGTGAACCCCACAAACCCAATGAGAAACTGAATGTTGCATGGTGAGTACCTGAAGGGAGAGATAGGAGGTGCACACAAAAAGAATCTCTGGGCATTCATGGGCCAGCTAGCCTAGCAAAAACAGCAGTGAAAAAATAGTGAAGAGACCCTGTCTGGGCATTCATGGGCCAGCTAGCCTAGCAAAAACAGCAGTGAAAAATAATGAAGAGACCCTGTCTCAAACAAGGCAGAAGGAGAGACCTCAGACATTGTTCTCTGACCTTTATGTGTGTGCCTCCGCGCACACGCGCGCGCACACACACACACCTTACATATTGAAGAGCTGAAAAAGCAGAAAGGGAACATTAAAATATTGAAGGGGTAGCAGCTGCTGAAAGCAGCTTCCTCTTTTGCACTAGAGGTTAAATAGCTTCTGAGGAGAGGTGCCTACAGAGGTCCTGGCCTCTCCAGTGGAAGAGGATGAAGCTGCTTGTTATGTGTGTTGAAAAATCTGCACACTAAATTCAGTTGTCATTACTGCAAGAAGCAGCTGCTGCCTGAGTGAGGTAGTCAGTCAAGTGGGGAATAGGAAGCAAAGGAAGCAGCCAGTTCCCTTTCATCTCCGAAGGACTCCATCCTTCTACCCACCCCGTAAGCTCCTACAGGCGATGCCTGCCTGTCAGGGAAGCAGCAGGCCGAGTATGCTTTGCACTTCTGGGTCTAACATCATCAAACTATGTAAGATGTAGTTGAGAGACAATGATTTAATAAGTGACATATTTATTAAGATTTTTGAAAACAAATTCAACACCATAAACCCCCAAACAAAAATGAAACCATGGCACCAAAAACAGTCATCTGGGAAAAGTGAATGTAACCACTTGCTTTGTATATTAAGTCATTGTCTTGGTATTAGAATGAGAAAAAGTGTTAAGATTATTATTGGAAACCCTGAATTCAAGTAATGCAAATCTGTCTTCAAGTTCATTTAACAAAGTGACATTTAAATTACTAAGAAGAATGGAATAAACTCAGTGTTATTTGCACTTTCCCAATATTCTCAGATGAAATTGTCCTGGGATCAGCAACTGATTAAGCTGATTATATACCTCATACGTGTAGGATGTGGTTTTCAACCAGCCACAATCAAAATACAATTTACTTCTGTTAGTGTAATAATGTAGATGCTATAAAAGGCATCTCTTGGTAAGTGTTTTTCATTTACATTTTTCTGACTGTTAGTGGAGTATTTTTACAGCCCCACTCTATCTTTTCTCTGCTTTTAATTCCACATTCTAACCATGGAATTGCTTGAATCTCTTGGAGCTGATACTGGAAGGGAATCCAGATGCATCATGAGAATGGAGGAGGCTGCTGCAAACCATATATAAGCGCTACCGGGAAAATGGCAGTGAACTGGGTGGTTCTCAAAAGGCACCGGTACAGCAACAGAACCCCATGAACAAAGGCAATTAGAAATGGAGCTGGTGAGTGAGAACAGGCACTGTTCGTAGGCACCTGCTTTTAGAGGAAACAAACTGGGAGACAAGGAGGGGATCTACCTGGCAGTAACCCCTTCAAGATGAAGGACATGTTGTCGTCACCGCTTAGACAGCTGGGCTTTCACTTCTCTTTTCTCCTATCAGCATGTCATGTTTAATGCTTAACTCACTGACCATCCACTGCAAGAAGCTATCAAACAGTGGGGAGCTTGTCTGATTTGCTCCCATTCTATCGCGAAGGAACAAATGTGGAGCCCCAGGTTTTCCCTGCATCACATCACTCCATGCTGTGAGCATTCTTACCTGGACTTCTGCAATCATCTTGAACCTGGTCATAGTAGAATCCTCCCAAGAAACAGAACCACCAGGACAGACACACACACAGAAAGACAAAGACATACTAGTTTTCTGCATGTGACAGAATTTTCAGAGAAGATTATCATTTGAACCCATGAACTGAGTGATGAGGATCTTTTTATCCCCAATAAATGAACAGAACAAAAAGCAGAATTATGTATGTGTGCACGCATATGCACACACAGGAGAGTAAGACGAGATGATTATGAGGGATTCGTTCAGGAAAGTACGGAATCTAAGAAGGGCCTTACTTCAACAAACTGGAGAACAGGAGAGTTGCTTATGCAATATCAGTCTAAAGCTAAGCTTTGACAATGAGAGTGGCCAATGCTATACATCTTGGTCCTAGTCCAAAGGCCTAAGGTCAAGTAGCTGCAGCCTATGAGGGAGGGAGAAGATGTCTGTGCTCTGGAAAAGAGAGCAACTTCATTTTTTTCTGGCTTTCCATTACCTCAGCCCACAGCTGGGTGGATGACGCCCACCCACACTGGTGATAACAGACCCTCTATACTGGGTATATTGATACAAATACTAATCTTTCTGGAGATAGCATCACACACATCCAGGAATGATGCATTCCAGGATCTCTAAACATTCCTTATCCTTGCAAAGATGAACCACTATACTAGTCTCCCGATTTGCTTTCTGTATAGTGCCCAGAAGGAGAATTCAGAAATGCAGATTCGAACTTATCCTTCCCTTTGGGAAAACTCTTCAAAGTTTCCGTTTCACACAGAACAGAGTCAGAATGTTTAAGCAGAGCTTAAAGATCTGGCATGGCTCATCCATGTGTGGATGATACCTTCCTTTTGTGCTGCTCTCCTTCTTGACAAGTCTGTGGTAGCTGGGGACCTGCTGCTCTCTCGTGTCTCATACCTCTGAATTCTCTTTTCCATGTCTGGTACACCAAACTCCTATTCATTCTTTAATTCTGAGGTCAACAGTCACTCACTCCTTCAAATAGCTATTTTTATCACACCTTACCCTCTCCTCAAATCTAGATACACAAATTTAACTACCATACTTGTCTTTCCAGTCTTATTCTTAGTCCTTTACAATCTTAGATACCAATCATAATTCATAACTCATGGGCATTTATCTAGTTGATATCCCATTTCCCATCAGAAAGACAGCTCCAGCAGGGTAGGGATCATGGTATTATTTTTTTCTTTTATTTTCTTTCTTTTCATGTTGAAAATCAGTTGATACATTCCTGGTGCCTAATGTAGGCCTGACACATAAGGGATATCTAATGAACATCTGCTAAGTAAGTTATCAGCACAAAAACATATTGTCAATCACAGTTATCTCCAAGAGCCTCAGCCAGGACTAGAGACATATTTCAGCAGTAGAGTGCAAGATTACTGTGCACGACAGATGTAGTCCATGGCAGCTCAGTGTCCAAGTGGGTTCCCTAGTAATAGGACCAGGACTCTATCATAAACTCTTTGATACCTCCCCGCTGAGGGGGAACAGCCTTACCAGGCCACAGAGGAGGAAAATGCAGCCAGTACTGATGAGACCTGATAGGCTAGAATCAGATGGAAGGGAAGGAGGACCTCCTCTATCAGTAGACTTGAAGAGGGGCATGGGTAGAGAAGAGGGAGGGAAGGTGGGATTGGGAGAGGATGAGGGAGGGGGCTACAGTTGGGATACAAAGTGAATAAACTGTAATTAATAAAAAAATAAATTAATTTAAAAAAGATTACTGTGCACAAACCCCAGGTGGCAACTCCAGAACCACACACAAGAAGAGGCATCGCCACACCTCGGTCTGAAGAAGTTTACTAGCCAGCTTTATGCCTAAGACTCAAGTTGTTTTTGACCTTAAAACCATGCTCATTTTCACATATCCCTAAAATTTTTTTTACATACTGGCATGGCCAGCTACCAACATTGAAAATCATGAATTTACTCTCTGCCTCAAATAAACTCTACATCTCAGCAGACCCTGAACTATGTAACATGCCTACATCTCCCCATTTTGAAGTTTACTGAGGCAGTCTGCCAAAGGAAGGCCCCCTGTATCTGTTCTCTGTCCTTCAATATCACAGAGAGATGCTGCACTTTGGTCTGGTTTCTCCAACACTCATTTGTATAAGTGAAAGGAAAGATGTTTATTTAATGTTATTTTCCTTTGTTAAGGCTACTTTCAAAACCTCCTGAAGTCATGAACAATATCTTCCTTCCTATGATACACGGTTTCTGCATGTGAGGTGGTCACAGGACGCAGATTTCATTCCAGAATTGAAGAAAACTTAAGGTCTTTGAGGCTGAGGCTGGCGTCTGTCGATCAGTGTCCAAGGCACCTGACCACCCTCGTGCTGTGCTGCACATTGCCCCACAGATCATGCAGCACAGCAGACGATGATAAAAGGAAAGGGCTTCCGTTCCCATGTACATGATGAACGTGGAAATTCTCATTTTCAGCAACAAATTCGCCTCCTTGTTAGATTCCCTAAAATATGCCAAAGTGTTTTTAAATTCAGAGCTCTATGCTTTGTGTCATGAATATTTCATTCCTTATCTTCAGATATTCTAGTTAGCATAGATGCTGGGGAGAGTATTTTATCCCAGATAAGGAGAGATTACATTTGCATGCACACTCACTATCTTAGTCTGTTTTGGGGCAGCTGTTACAAGATAACACAAACTCGGAGCTGTTTAAACAACAGGGATGTATTATTCCTCAGCACTCTGGAACCTACAGCTCCAGGACCCAGGCGCTGACAGATCTGCTGCCTGCTGCCCGCTTCCTAGTTCCTAGACCTCTGGCCCTTTCTTCATCCTCACTCAGCGAAATGGCCAAGAGCACACTCTGGGAACTTGTACTTCTAAGCACAGGCCTCTGCTCTTGTGATTTGTCACCTCCCAAAAGCCTAAATCTAGCACACTGGAGGTTTGGGTTTCAACATATTAGCTTTAGAGGAACATAAGCGTTTAGCCCTGAGGTGCATTTACCAAATACATCCAAGACTCATGCCAGCATAATGCTTTATCCAGCTCTGTAAACAGGCAGAGGAAGTGGGCTCTGTGCGTAGAAGTACATGGAGAGGTTTCCACAAACTAATGGCTGGGTCACAACTAAGGTTTCAGTATTAACTAGAGGCAAGCAAAAATCACTTGCGCAAGCACTTTTCTGAGCTGACCACAATCAGATGTTAACATCTCTGGTAGAATGCAGTCCTGCACAGTGGTGAAAGCAACCCCTTCCGGAACAAATCTGGCCCTGAGATTGCTGAGATGGGTGCTTGATTCTTTGTTTTGTTTTCCAAGGCAAGATTTCTCTCTGTAGCCTTGGCTGTCCTGGAACTCCCATGGTAGACCAGGCTGGCCTCAAACTCAGAGATCTGCTTGCCTCTGCCTCCCAAGTGCCGGGATTAAAGGTAGGCTCTACCACTGCCCACCTGGGTGCTGGATTCTAAATGCAGCAATTGCAATGACAGAACTCATCAGACCTGGAAAAATTGGCAAAATATGTGTGATTAAGTCACTGTCATATGGAAATGAGTGACCAAGTAACCTTGCAAAGGCCCAGGAGTTTTCTCTATGGCCAACTATTAGGAGTTGAGCTTAGTTTTATTTTTTTAAAGCTTAGCTTGGAGAAATAGAACCTGAAAGGGACTATCAGACATAGAACTTTCTTTGTGTGTGTATGTGTCTTCATGTATCTTTAAAGTTTATTTATTTTTTATTACTTAGTTTTATCCTAGCTGTAGCCTCCTTCATCGTCCCCTCCCAATCCCAATACCTCATCTCCTCCCATGCCCCTCCCCAAGTCCACTGATAGAGGAGGTCCTCCTCCCCTTCCCTCTGTCCCTAGCCGATCAGGTCTCATCAGGACTGGCAGCATTGTCTTCCTCTGTGGTCTGGTAAGGCTGCTCCCCCTTCAGGGGAAGGTGATCAAAGAGCCAGCCACTGAGTTCATGTCAGAGACAGTCCCTGACCCCATTACTAGGGAACCCACTTGGAGACTGAGCTGCCATGGGCTACATCTGTGCAGGGATTCTAAGTTATCTCCATGTATGGTCCTTGATTGGAGTATCAGTCTCAGAAAAGACCCCTGTGCCCAGATTTCTTGGTTCTGTTGCTCTCCTTGTGGAGCTCCTGTCCCCTCCAGGTCTTTCTATCTCCCCCTTCTTTCATAAGATTCCCTGCACTCTGCACAAAGTTTGGCTGTGAGTCTCAGCATCTGCTTTGATACCCTGCTGGGTAGAGTCTTTCAGAGGCCCTCTGTGGTAGGCTCCTGTCCTGTTCCCTGTTTTTCTCCCTCTTCCAATGTCCATCCCATTTGCCTTTCTGTGTGAGGATTGATCATCTTACCCAGGGTCCTTCTTCTTGCTTAGCTTCTTTAGGTGTACACATTTTAGTATGTTTCCTTCAGTGTTTTGTGCTTTTATGAGACAGAGGTATGTTTACTGCTTTGAGCCCTAGGTAAGAAGCAGGTATAAAGGCAGCTGTCCCTGGTCACTGGGTAATCAGTCAAGTTAGGCACAGGACCCACGACTTCCCACAAAAATTCCAGTGAGGGATAGATCTGTATTTTCCAATTCCACACCATTCAAGACAAAAGGAGACTTCTCAGAATTGAGCCTGGGAGAGGCCTCCATGGTGTGTGGAGGCTGGTTAATTCCACATTCTATAATTTAAAAGAATTTTTTAAAGATTTTATTAGAGAGGTTCTTGATTTAAAGTGGTGCTTCAGGAAGTAATCAACTGTTTTACTGTCATATTGAGATAATAGCTACTTCTCAGCCTGTATAAACTCAGATAATATCCATATTCCGGGCTACACTCGGGAGCATGGAGCATTTGAGAACAAACTGCCTGGAAAGGGGCCTTTACAGCTAAAAGCCCACAAGACTCATGGATCAGGCAAGAACACACACTGATCACGGAAATGAGATAAGTGGCAAATTATATCATACCAGTTTACTTCTGATTACTTGGTAAATGAGGAAGAGAATGGGAGAGTGAGTAGAAGACAGCAAGAGAGAAAAGGAATATAAAAACTATCCTATCAATGTCAAATGCACAATGTATTTTCATTATTTGGGAACCTCCAGATAATTTAGCTAGAAGTCATTTAAATACTTTTGTCATTATGCTTTCTTTACTGATGATTTAATTTTCTAACCATTTATAAAATACGTCAAAATATTGAGATCCAGAGTTTTGGCTCTTAGGATAATTACTAATTTGAGCCAGCCTTTCAGAATGGAGCCATACTGCTCACCTGAGGGAGAAAAATTATGGCCAGGACAAACACTTTACTGTCAATATGGCCCCCCTCACCACCACAGACTTTACCACCACTGTCATATGACTGCCGTTTGTAAAATGAATTAATTATTTTGCATATATTAGTTAAATGCAAGAAACTATTATGGCAGCCGTCATTGCTTAACCCACTATTTATAAATAAAAGACACAGAAACTTGTTAGATTTCTAACAAGCCTTAAAACACTGGGGCTGGGCAGGTATCAACGCTCTAAGCTAACTCGTCAGCGTCTGATCCAAAATCCCCATAAATACTCGCACGTGTTTCACTTGGGCTGCTTCTGCTCCGTCAGGCCACATGCTCCATACGTTAACCCATGGCAACCCCCTCCTCTCTTTCTCCTTCCTCCCCCTCCATGTGGTCCTTCTGCAACCCCACAAACCTCAAAACCTTCGCTCAACCTACCTCTGTTCTGCCAAGGCCACCACGCTGTAGGCAACTTTATTAGCCAATCAGGGATAATTTAGGAAGCAAGTTCCCCACAATATCATTTTGGATACAGGAATATTTGCTCATAGGACAGTAAAGATCTTGGGAGCAAGCAATTAATATTTGAATACATAGTAGCTCCAGATCGACCCCAACAACCATTGCCACCAACATCACCACCATAAACACACGCATCAACAGCATCATTACAATAATATTAATAGCATTAGCACTCACTATCACCAAGTTAACTTTATTATTACTACTAATACCATGCCACAGACACCAAAACCATGACCATTACTACCACATTTATATGACTACCTTTGCCAACACCACCACTGTTCTTCAGGTCAAAATTAAAGTAAATGTTTCCCCTGCGTTAAAGTATGGTCTACATTTCCTTGCTTAGAGTAGGATATGAAGGTCTTTTAAAGTAAAGAACTGTGTAATTTAGCAATAATAGAATACCTTGAGTGGATTAACTATTTTAGAGGTGCCTCTAGGCCTCTTTATGAACACAGACAGCATGTGATGGCATTCTTTTCCCACAGTGCTGAATTCCTTCTGTCAGTTCCAACACCCACCCCTCCACTCATTCAAGGCATAAAAGCACTCCACATCAAAACCAGGAATGTCTTCCTTGGGTTTTCAAATAACTCAACAACAGCCCAAAACAACCTTACAGGCATCTGTCTATAAAATAATATGTTCTTATGAAAAGGTGACAGTTTTCTTCTTTGTGTTTTGCAGTCTGAAAACATAAGAATGTTGGGGGTTCCCTGAAATTTCATAGCCCTGCCTGGTGAAGGAGGAAGGGGAGACCGCAGCACAAGCAAACCAACCACACTCCCTTTCTGAGTCACATTACCCACCACCTCCAATGATGCCACTGACACTCTCTTCTGTTCTCAGGCTACACACAATTAAGAAGCTTGTACTTAAAGGGAGCTTTTAAAAATTAAGATACATTTCTTTCTGAATTTCAAACCTTCTTAATGCAGGAAATTGTAAAATAAAGTTTCAGCTCATTTTTCATTCAGCAGGGAATAAAAGCAAAAGGGTGACAAATTGATATAATCAAGCCATTGACTCAGAATTAAGATCTAGCCTGCCTTTCAAGTTCTCCAGGCTTGGCCCCTTAATTACCCTTCTACATCTAGGTGAGCAAGGATTTAATGCAAATAACCAGCTTCCTTTCCAATGAAAATAATGTTTACTTTACATTTCATGAAACGGCAGCATAATATGTTGGTTATATTTACAGCAATAATCATTTCAGAGATTCTGACTTAATTTTTTATCATTGGCAAGGTATTCAAGGGCACAGTTGCACACTTAGCTCTCATTTGCATGAGGAAAGGCTAACAGCTTAGGCACAGGAATGCAGGCTTTCGTTCACAGATCCATTCATCCATGCATTAAGTGAGTGTCTACTATGTGTTCTCTGCACTGGAAATGTAGCCGTGTGCTCACACATCTCATATCCTGCACCTTAGCTGAGAAAAATAAATAAAACAATAAGTCTATGACAAGTAGAGGTAAATGTTTTGCATAACTAGATGTTCCCCGAATTGTGTGTGTGTGTGTGTGTGTGCTGTGTGTGTGTATGATAACAATTACAATTACAGAAAAAGAGACCATAGGTTTCAGGACAGAGTGGCATGTGAGAGGTTGAAGGGAAGAGATAAATGGTGCAACTCTCTATATATTTGTTTTGTTTTGCTCTGTTTTGTTTTGTTTTGTTTTTTTCAAGACAGGGTTTCTCTGTGTAGCCTGGGCTGTCCTGGACTCACTTTGTAGAGCAGACTGGCCTCAAGCTCACAGAAATCTGCCTGCCTCTGCCTCCCCTGATTGCTGGGATTACAGGCTTGTGCCACCTCACCTGGCAAGGTGCAACTGTATTTTAATTATAAATAAATAAAGTAGAAAAGGGAAGGATAGTCTCTTTCCACTTTCTTGGTGGTCTAGAAAAGCATCACCCCACCACCCCAGTGGGAAGGGGACATTTGAACATACCTTTAAATGTTTCATTAGAGTATACTAATTATATACAATATGTTTTTTAAATTTTTTTTGTTTTTTTTTTTACTTTATTTATTTTTATCTCAGTCACAGGTTAGGTACTTTGAATCCCAGGCGTAGCCCCCTCCCCC
>CM053756.1:895434-926119 GCA_028658305.1 Pachyuromys duprasi | reverse complement strand
TTAAAAAAGAGAGTGATTCATCGCCTTCTCTATGGTTTTTTAGATTTTAGAGGGTCTCTCTTCCAACTATCCAGCCTTGGCATTACAGCACAAAAGCAGCCAGCAATAACAGGCGTGTGAATAGGCGTGGCTGGGTATCAGAGACATGGTATTTAAAAGCATTGAGTAGGGTGTGGGCCCATATGCCCACAGGCCTCTGTAGTGATACTATATATTTACAAATAAAAGCATTGAGCAAGGTTTGCCTCATCAAAGCCTATATTGCCAACTCCTCATCTAAGCAAGCATTTGCCAAAGCAGATTCCTATCTCCGAGGTTAGGAAGTGTGGCGAAGACCTATGCAATGGCTGAGTCTCCACGACATGGCCCAAACTTCCCATGCACGTGCAAATCTCTCCCAAAGCTTCTTACAGATTCTGAGATTTCCCAAGGTGGTGTTTAGCTCTAGAGTGCTGCTTTAAACAGCCTGCTTCTGCTGTAGGACCTGTTCGGTGACTCACGCCTTTACTAAGCCACCTTCATTAACTCCGTTTTGATAAATATGCGAGTTTGTTACATGTGTTACTAGGAAGTACCACGAGCTTGTTGCTGAAGGTGAAAGTCAAGGTGTTATCAGGGTTAGGTTCTCTTGAGGTCCTTCGCTGTGGTGTAGAGACATCTGTCCTCCGTGTGCTTTCACATGGTCACCCACTAAGCATGTTCATCTGAATCTTCTTAGAGTAACAGAGTATCATACTAGAGACCACCTAACAACTCCACTTTAATTATTGGGCACCCCCAACTTGATACAAGATAGAATCACCTGGAAAGAAGGACCCTCCTTTGAGAAAATATCTCCATGAGTGCCCTGTTAGGTAAGGCTGTGGGAACACGTTTTTGGTTAATGGTTTGGTTGGTAGGGTTCAGACTACTGTGGGTGGTGGCACCCATGGACAGGTTGTTTGTCTAAAAGGCTGAGCTGAGTGGTTCAGGGCAAGCAGGCCAGTAAGCAGGGTTCCTCTGTGGACTCCATTTCAGTTACTGCCTCCAAGTCTCTGCTCTCAGCTCCTGTGTGACCTCTCTTTGTGACTATAAGCTGTAAGCTGAAATCAACCATTTCCTCTCTAAGTCCCTTTTATTGACCGTGATATATTCTCACAGTGATGGATACCAACTTAAAGACCCTGTGCAATCATATTTTGAAGTGCTGGTGCTGAGGAGTGGTCTTTTCAATGTGATTTTGAGAGGAATGCAGTTCAGCCCATAATTGTATACATCTTTACAAACCATTTATAGACAAGGGTTACCATTTATTCACATGGCAAAACTTTAACTTTCTCATTACCCATTTCCTTTGTTAAAAGACTTTTTACATTGGATTTGCATCTGTCATCCCAGCTCTCTAGAGGCTAAAACAGGAAGACTGTGAATTTGAGATCACACAGGACTGTCTCAAAAGATAAATAAGTAAATACAAATAGAACCATCTCTGTACTGTGAGCTTTAATTACTTTCTATATTTTAAGCAATATCCAAGTTTCAGAATTTAACCAGCATTCCTTTCATCCATTCCCTTCTTACACCTTTACCTCATTTCCTCAAGGTAAACCAAGGCAATCGATCATCAAACCTGTTTATGTAATAAATATCTGTAATGGGAACTTTGGGCCCTTCTGGCCAGTAATCTTCTAGAATATTGCCACACATCAATGCTAGAAGACAGATGTATCCTGACCTCCATCAAGAAAAAAACACAACTCTCTCTCCAAAGAAAATGCCATGTAGCTGTGTCTTCTGAACTGAAACAATCCCGGAAGGAGCAAGAGTGGATGCTCATAAGATTCAGGAAGCTAAGTGAACTCACAAGAGTTTCGAAGCTCTGAAAATTACAAGACGCAAAGGCTCTTGCCTGAGCTTATAGAGGTAGCAATTAGGAAAACTGCTGGTGAAGTTCAGGCATTTTTGTAGAGCTGCCTGCAAATTGAGCAGAGAGCTACTAGGATGTAGATCTTTATGAATCGTAGCCCATGCTAGGGTGGGGTTCTCATTGTTGTAGTTCCAGGAGGTTCACCAAGCTCCTATAAGCTAACTCCTCATCCATGTTCCTACCCTTCATCTCACCAAGCTAGGCTTTTGTGGAGTTGTTTCCTTTGGTCTGTTAGTGTCCTATCTAGGGACAGGTGTTTATGCATGACTCTTCCTCCAGTAAGTGTCATTCAACAGAAAATAGAAACAAGGTCTAAAAGGCAGGTGATGGAGACATGGATGGAGGTTGATCTGAGTGACTCATATGTTCCAGTGTGGAAGAGAAAACATGGACTCTAACAGTCTTCAAATAAAAGGAAGTCATAAACAATTGGATTTACCAAAGTATTGCTGGAAGGATTAGAGCAGAATGTGAGAATTTCTTTCTTCTACAGTTTTCCCATGCTGTCTTGTAAAATTCTTTGCTCTGAATCTGTGAAAACTAGTAGTCTGATAAGTTAAAAGTTTCCCAAGCTTTTACTTAATAATCACAAAGATGATAGGTATGAGACAGAAGTTAGTAATGAATGGCTATTAAGGAAACCAAAGATAGCTCAAGATAATTTTTTTCTTAATTTGCAATGTTCCACCTCTTCATAATCACTGTAAATCTGTAGAATCAACAACACAGATGGGGTTTTTTCAGGAAATTTTGGCTCATATCACAAAGAAGATAGCAGAATCTCTGTGACTTGTGTCCTCTTCATCTCAACCTGATGTGCTTCTTTTGTGGCCAATTCCTGTTGGCATCCTTCCCCATGATAAACTGTGCATAACGTTTTAAAATCAGTTCTGTGGCCTTTCTAGCAAATATTGAACCTCAGGTTAGTTTCAAGAACCCCTTGAATTTGCAATTGGTGTAAGGAGTGAATGTAATTTTGTGTGAGCTGAATGTTTATCTGTGTCATGACACTCATTTATTTCAGGCCCACCTTATAAAGAATTAGTTACATATTCTTCAAAAAGCATTAACAAAATAATGAGATATACTGTTGGAAGTTAATACACAGTGTCTCAGGCATCATATTTCTTTACCTCTCTAAATTCGGAAAAAGTATCATCAGTTGCTGTGGAACTAGCTATACAAGTGTAATCTGTGAAAACCCAAGACCACCAAAGCTGATTCATTCACAAAGTCCATAAAGCCAATAAACTTCCAACTGGGTTGATCTGAACAAAACTGCAGAAGGCACAATTTATGTATATGTATATCCAACATAGAGTGTGGTAAACGTAGCAGAAAGGGGATACTTGCTGTGTTTTGAGTGTGGAATGCCTCCCGTAAAGTTGTGGGTTTACACACTTGCTCCCCAACTAGTGGTGCTGTTTTAGAAGAGTGTGAAGCCTTCCAGAATACAACCTTGCTGGAGGAAGTAGGTCTTTAGGGATGAGCCGTGTGATCTTATGCTGAAGCTGCTTCCTGTCTATGTTCATTGAATCATACACTGATTTGTGACTTCTTGACAGCAGACATACCTGATCAGCTATGCACGTTTCTGCCACCCAAACAAACAATTCTTCCTTGATATTTTGTCATAGCAATAAGAGAAGTAACTAACACACATGAACACGTGTGCATGCGGACATGCACACACACACAAACACATACGGTTTCTGGAGTGGATGGTTGCCATGGTAAACCTGACCCTGTGGGACCTAATAAGACTTTGGAATGGAGCTGTGGGAGGAATGTGAAAATATTTAGTATTTGGGCCTAGGAAATCCCTAGAATACTTGAACAGAATTTAAAGAATGATTCTGGTGAAGTTCAAATGAGCAGCTTGATGAGAAAACCGCAGCTGGTAGAAGGCCATCTTAGAGCCTTTCTGAGAGGCCCAGGACTCTAGAGAATGGGGGCTAGAGACCTTTTGTGTCATATTTTGGCAAAGACTTTGGTTGTATTCTGCCTATGTCCTGGGAACTTGAATGAGAATGAATTTAAAGGCAATGGATTAATATATTTGTCAGGGGAAACCTCAAAACAGGGCAGAATTCAGGCTGTGCTTATTCTTCTACCAAAGTCTAAGAGCAACAGTGCAATAGAAAATTATGAAAATGTTAAGTGTAAATGTTAAATGTAAAGAAATGAGTTTAAAGTTTTATAAAAAGTAAGCTCGACGAAAACCACTATAATCATTAAAGAGATAAGCATCATTAGATAGAAATATTGTGCTCTATACCTGTCATCAGTACAGGGTGTTTATTTTGTAGAATTTTAGTAGACTTTTGAGCATAATAGTGACTAAAACACTTAGTTTTTGTTTCCCATAAAGATACCTCTGTGCATTCAGGAAGCTGATGAGGGAGGCAACCTGGTCACTTTCGCTTTCTATGTGGGGCACTCTGTCTGCTCAAGTACAAGGGCTTTGCAGTGCATTATACGAAACCAGCACCCACCTCAGTGAACCAGAACAGTGGATTTGTGTGTGTGATACATATTGATTCTCCATTTCCTGCTCACATGGACAAAGGAGACAAACAAAAGTAAAGTTATAGGCAGCACCCTAACTTACTTAACAGCAAGTCCATCATACTCCCCACTTCAAGCCAGCTAATGGAGAGCAAAACACTGTCTGTTTGGACACTCAGCAAGCTTCCTGAGAACAGCTTCCTGGTAGTCAATGTCTGTGCTGAAGGGGCTGTTCAGTGCAAATGTGTGCAGTTGATGAATGCTAACCATGCTAATGACATGGTTCTGAATCTTCTTTAGCCAATCCGTTTGCAGCTGTTACCCGAGTTAGTTAGTAAATGTCTGAAACAGCTGTCAACATTCTGTGAGGGAAGCTCTTCAATCAATGGACTGACATAGAGAAATACTTGGAATATTTGGAGCAGAAGGCAAGAGGACATAATACACATCTATTGAGTGATGCGCCCAGCAATGGGGGGTGGGGGGGAATTGATATTGTCAGTGGATTTGAAAGCACTAGAGAGAATTCTGTGCTCACGGGCAGAGAAAAGAGAAGAGAGCACGGTTCTTGGGTGGAAGACTGGAAAAGTCAAATGAGGTGTTGAAGTGTCCTAAGGATATGAGCAGAGCTATTTTCTATCAATAAGAATGCTTGTGGTGGGGCAGAACAGCATTATAAATCATATTTTAATTAAAATTTTAGTGCTTGTTGATGTTATTTTTTATTGTCTCAATAAAACATTTTTTAACAGATGACATCTGGACATTTTGTTTAAATCCCTCTCTCTTCTCTATAAAATTCTTCAGTAAATTTAATTGTCAAGAAAGTCATCAGACTGACAACTGCGGAAGATGAAACCTTTGATTCAGTATGCTAGTTTGGGTTTTGAACGTCCCTTCAGGCACATGTGTTAAAGACTTGATAAACAGGTGAAGTTATTGGGAGATGGTAGTATCTTTGAGAGATAAGGCCTAGAGGGCGGTCCTTAGGTCATTGGGGTCATGACTTAAGAGGAAATCATAGGATCCTGGCCCTATTCTTTAATTTCTCCCTGGCTATCAGATGGGTGGTTTTGCCCCAACAACCTTTCTTTTTGTAAGTTGACTATCTTGGGCATTTTTTTTTATAGTGGTGGAGACATAAGATGCATTTCCAGCCTCTGCGTCTAGAAAAGAATGGCTCTTGTGATGTTGTTCATCTCCCTTGTGCCCTGAAGGGAACACTTCTTCAGAGAAGCCTTGGGTCAATTTTAACTCACTGTAGTGTTTGCTTCCTGGCTAGGTACAGCACTAAGTGGCAAACAACCATCCATTAGAGCATGCTGTTCATATCTTCATGACAGAATTAAATTGAATCAACCCTGTCAGGATCTTCCAGATGTAGCTATTTTGGAACCCTGGAGTCCACTGAATATCTCAAGCTTCCAGAAAATTGTGGTTCATCTCCAGTCAATTTCAGCTTACAATAATATCTCAGACTGTAGCTGTATGTGTGCCGACTGTGCATGCAGTCTCCAAGAGCAGGCGTGGGAAATAAGAATCTGTCCTTCAAACACAGAGGCACTGCTTCTGATCCTGGAGGTGCAGGCACAGAAGCAGCAGCTGTCCATGTGGGCTGACTCAGGTCTCCTCCCTTCTTTCTGAAGCAGCTTCTGAGAGTGTAAAGGGCCAGTGACTTTTTTAAACTTCTTTTTTCTTTTGTTCTGTGGTTTGTTTTTGAGCCAGATACTGAAGACTAGGGCATTTAAAAGTCACAATGTGTTTGAAGAAATTAGGAAGTGACTGTGTAAACTCAGGGAAAGGTGCTGTTAAGAAAAACCCCAGGGAATAATGAAGACATTCCTACTTAAAGAGAGTCGTCAGGAACCCGTAACCCACAGCCACAATTTCCATCTGTGTACGTGGGCAATTAGAAAAACTAACAGTCTAGCCAGATGAGGTGGCCCAGGCCTTTAATCCCAGCACTCTGAAGGCAGAGGCAGATGGATCTCTGAGTTCTAGGCCAGCTTGTACTTCAGAGAGTTTCAGGATAGCCAGGGCTACACAGAGAAACCCTACCTCTCAAAATGAAAATGAAAAAGAGCTGGGCACAGTGCCCTACGCCTGTAATCCCAGCACTCCAGGAGGCAGAGGCAGGTGGATCTCTATGAGTTCGAGGCCAGCATGGTCTACAACAAAACAGGGAAAAAAAACCTTCCAAGTTATCTGTTATCTGCCTATCTATCTATCTATCTATCTATCTATCTATCTATCTATCTATCTATCTATCTATCATCTGTCTGTGTGTCATCTATTTACTTGAAAATGTGTGTGTGTACCTATTTGCTTGTATGTGTAGCACCTATGCATAGTGCCTGCAGAGGCCTGAAGAATGCACTGGATCTGAAATGCAGTTACAATCAGTTGTAAGATGCTCAGTATGGGTGTTGGAAAACAAAACCTGGGTTTTCTACAAGAGCAGTCAACACCCTTAACAGCTGAGCCATCTCTCCAGCCCCTGTTTTCCTTTTTCAGGGGGCCTAGTCACATTCATAAGAACAAAAGTAGAATAGTGATTGTCAGGGGCTCAGGCAGAGGCAAAGGAGTACTACTATTTTGTGTTCATATCTCAGGTTTTCTAATTTAATTTTTTCCTTTTATTGAAAGTAGATTCTTGTTTCACACAATAAACCCTGATTACATTTTCCCCTCCTTCTACTTTTCTCAGTTCCTCCCCCACCTTCTCTTCCACTCTCTTTCTGTCTCTCACTAGAAAACAGGTTTCTAAGAGATAAAAATAAAAATATAACAAAATAAAATACAATAAGATAAAACAAAATCCATCACATTGAAGTTGGACAAGACAAACTAATAGAAGGAAAAGGTATAAGAATCAGAGACTCATCCGTTCACTCCCTCAGGATCCCATAAAAACGTTAACCTGGAAGCCATAACATACATACAGAGGACCTGATGCTTCCTCAGCAGGCTCTGTGCACGCTGCTTCAGCTTTTGTGCACCTTGCTTGTGTTGATTTAGGAAGCCTTGTTTTCTTGGTGTCCTTCATCCCCTCTTACACTCTCTGCATCCTCTTTAGCAGGGTTCCCTGAACTCTGAGATGACAGATTTAATGGAGACATCCCATGCCACTTAGAGCTGAGTGTTCTAAGGTCTTTCTCTGTGTTTGTATAATGCCTTATTGTGGAGTTGCAAGATATTTGATTCCATTGATAACCCTGAGACTGAACTGAAAAACACTTTCTAATTGTGGTGTGGCTCAGCCCTAGCACACACCTTTAATCCAAAAGCTAAATAAAGTCAACTATAGGTCAAGATGCAGAGCAAGTAACCAGCTGACAGGGCGCAAAAGTAAGCAAGCATAGGGAGGAGGGACATTGAATGGAAGGGTATTTAAGACAGTGTGGAGGAAAAAGGCCCTTTTCCTTCTGGGATGTGAGCTGAGTAGAAAGGTTTCGTTTTGTTTTGTTTTGTTTTGTTTTTCCTTCTGGCACATCAGCTGAGTCATTCTGGCTCCTGAGTATTTACTGGTAAAATAAAACATGTGAGATTTAAATTTTTTTATTTTATTTATCTATTTATTTATTTATGCTGTAAAACTATGCTGTGGGTTTCTGTACTTCTTCCCACATGTTGCAGAAGGATGCTTCTTTCGTGATAGCAGAACAAGGCATGATTTATGAGTATAGCAGGATATCATCACTGTTTTTTGCTTTGTTTTAAATGCCAATAGTATTTGGTCTTACCCTAGGTTCCTGGGCTATCTACTCTCAGGTCCTTGGTTTCCCAAGCAGTTTGGGGTTTGGCATCTTTTGGAGAGGGCCTTAGATCAAATTAGATATCTGTTGGTTACTCCCACAAGGTTTTTGCCAACACTGCATTAGAGTAACTTGTAGACAGGGCACCACTGAAGGGATTGTGGCTCGTGTAGTGTTTAGGTTTCTCCTCTGGCAACACACAGAGTACCTTCCTGTACCAAGGCACTCTATATAAATGCCAGCTCGACTCCATTCAGTGGGTGGTGGTGGTGGTGTCTTCAGCATTGGGGCCTTATACTTCAGGTTTTACAAGAATAAAGGTTGTGAATAGAGGTTGTTGGCACACACAGAGTTTGCTAACAACTCTAGTGTAGTGTGCTGATGTGGTTAATACAAAAATCAGTTATTGAGTACGTTTTGTCACAATCAAAAAATATATAGACACCATTACCTAATTAATGGAGAAAGGTTTATTCGAAGAGGGTGCTAATCCAACAGAGAAAAAACATCAAGGAAAAGACAGAAGGGAGACCAGTAACCACTGCTCTCTCAGGTCCTTGCTTATCCTAACTCTTCTTTCAAAGGAGGAGACTAAACTTTTTCCCAAAGGAGATGAAACTTTGTGTAAACACTTAGAAAAATTACTGTTTGTAGCAATGTAATTGCTAGTAAAGGATCATCTCATCTTATGTAGGATCTTCTGATTTATTGTGTGTGTGGGGGGGTGCCATATGCACAGTCAGTTACACAGCTGTGTGAAAAGAAGTTAAGTGCTTGTAAAAACGTAACAATTGATTCTGCCTTCATGACCAATCTACCCTGATAACATTGTTTCTCTTTTGAGGTATTTTAATAGATTGTATTTAAATGGTGGCAGTTTTCTCTCTTTTCTTTTTTTATGTTAAAACAATTCATTCCATTTTTAGCATGTAGTTTAAGTACTTAAAAGATATAGTCCTGCATATTGAAATTTAACATAGTGTCTGGCATACTTAAAATATAATTAGGTTGGTCTGAGAATCAAAGAATGTAGAAATACACTAAAACCACCTTGAAAAATATAAATTATTAGATAAATAAATTTGTGTTAGGTATAATTTATAATCTAATTTGTAAAATAAAACGTGATGAATAAATTCACTTTAATTCCTAAAGGTTCTGAACTTGGGCACTTCAATTAAATAATTTTCACAATAATTCACTGACAGAAATATACAAATGATGTCTTTGCACACAAAATCAAATGAAGGCTGTTAGGTTCCAACCCGCTGCAGGGTGTGGCTGGCATACCCTGCCCTCTTCTTGTACGAATGGGGCCTTCCTCTCTCCCAGAGGCCCTTCACTATATAATCCAGACATTCTCTTCCTCTGCCTTCCACCTTTCCTCTCTCCCTCCTCTCCCTCATTTCTGTTCTCCTCTCTCTTTCTGTATCTCTCCTCTGTCCTCTCTTCATGCATGCCTCTCTCCCAGCCCTCCTGGCACTGCTCCCCAAAAAACAAACCTGCATTTAACAAACCTCTAAATAGAGAGGGATCCTCCAATGAATGTGTGGGAATCCACAAGGAAGCCTGTACTTTGAAGATGGTTATAGGAGAGGGACATTTGCCACTTCACAAGCACTTCCTGTTATCCTTCAGCCCACATCACACACAGAGAGTCATGTGAGGGTGGATATTGAAGTTTCCTCAGCTGACAGCACAGTGGGGAGGTAAGGCTGAAAGGACATGAAGATGCTGGATTCTGACCTTGAGGATGTCTGAACCTTGACCCCTTTTCAGTTCTTTGCTCTCTGCTCCTGACCACTATGAGCTAAGCAGCTATGCGTACTTCCTGCTTTAGGCCCAAATGGGTACAAGCGCCCATGGGTTGAAATCATGGGCTAAAACAAACACTTTCCTCCAGTTCACACCAGTAGAAGCTAACAGGCATCAAATGTGCCACAAGTGTTATTGTCCAAATCATCACACTGCATTCAGCACACCCCAGGAGGTAAGACACTTTTTTAAGGTTCAAAGGAAGGCATCTTTCTCAGGTTTACACATCATCATTGATACTTTTTCAGGCAATAAAAATAGAAATAGTAGGGCTGGAGAGATGGCTCAGTGGTTAAGAGCACTGTCTGCTCTTCCAAGGGTCATGAGTTCAGTTCCCAGCAACCACATGGTGGCTCACAGCTATCTGTTATGTGAACTGATTCCCCCTTCTGGCAGATGTAAATGCAGATAGAACACTCATATACATAAAATAAATAAATCTTTAAAAAAAAAAAGAAATAGTAAGCTAATGGTAAGTCATAGGCAGCATGCACAGTGCTTCATTTCCAGTACTGTAGAGATGGATGCATGGATCAAGAGATGGTAGATAGATAGATGGATATTACAGGAGAAAAACTAATCACATAACCACACTGTTACTGTAATGGCCAGTCCCAATATATTTAATTTTCAGTTTCAATAGAAAGCACACACAAATGTACTCATAAAATCTCAATTTGTACACACTCTTAATTCAAGTAAAGAAACAAAGTGAAAAAATCATAAGTGAATATCCACAGGACTTTAAAAGCTATAGAATAATCAATAGATAAATATTTGTCACTGAAAGACATTGGAGTTAGGAGAAAAGGACAAGTTAGGTTTTATGTAAACTCTTGTTTAATGAAATATTTATTGACGGTCTAGATAGCAGGACTAGAGCCCATCAGGGATACCACATATGCAAAGCTGAGGTGCTTTCTTTGAAGACTCAGCTGTGTCATGAGATGTTTTGCTGGAAGTTTTCTTGTGAAAGGACATGTGACCTTTTGCTGCAAGCTGTCTCGTGCGAGCAGTGTGACTTTGGGTAGACACTGAGGAGAGGAGATATATAGAAGCCCACAGACAGTGAGACAATGCTTTTGGGGTTGACGTTGTTATGCTGGTCTTTGGGCTTCGACACCTTACTTTGCAGAGAGAAATGTTCCAGAGAACTAACTTCTCTGGGCAATCCAACTGAGTTTTGCGGATTTCACTGACTCGTTCTGGTCTGCTGAATCATGCTGATTCACATTGTTGCTTGGTGTTGGCCTTTGGACTGGACTGCTGGTATCTGGACAATGAAAAGTGGACTGACCCCAAGGAACTACTTCTAACAAAGGTCTACAACCCCCTTTTCCTAATAATTTTCTTTCTCCCCTACCTCTAGTCAGTGGGTAGAAACATTTAAGAACCCTCAATAAAATAGGTTTGTTGAAATATCTAGGCCAACACAGTCTTAAAGTCTTTAAAAGGACATCAAATTCGTCTCATCTCATCATTTAGTGGATCCTCGAAAACCTCTCTGCAGTGTGCTCATTAAGCAGTTGTCTCAAAAGCTTAGGTTAGTTTCCAATTTCCATTCCGACTTCCTTCCTCGAAAACGATTACTTTGCAAGAATGAGGACATGTATTTCATCCCCAGCACCCATGTAAAAATCTAAGCATGGTTGCTTGTGTTTGCAGCTGCAACATTCTGGGAGCAGGAATGGGAGGCATAGATGGGTGATAGGCAGACTAACCCAATGAGTGAGAGACACTATCTATGAACAGCTCCTATGGAAGATCACACAAGGTTGTCCTTTGGTTTTCATAAGCATGAGTGCACACATGTGCACCCACACACATGTAGACACACACAGCCCATGTTGCAGGTTCTGGATACTTCTGAGAAAATGGTCTGTTCTGGAGCATCAAGCAAAACAGTTCAACAGTTCCTTCTTTTGTATTGCTAACATGAAAATACAGAGCTCCAGATGTGACTTAGTGCCTGTTCCCGGACACGCTCAGATGAGATTGGAAACTGTAGCTGGGTTCAGTGCTTGGGAGTAGGTGGACTCAGCTTAGTTACCCTGTCAGTGGGAGAGGCAACGAAGCTGCAGGGACCGGAGGTGCTCCCAAAGTTCAACTGTGACCAGGGACCAGAGGTGCTCCCAAAGTTCAACTGTGACCAGGGACCGGAGGTGCTCCCAAAGTTCAACTGTGACCAGGGCATCTTCCTTTTCAGTGCTCATGCATGCTAATGAACACGTGGGGGGCAGACTATCCCTTTCTACTGCAAGCAGGTAGAGTTGTTTCTACTGCCTCCAACTGGCGACAGATACAAGGTGATTTAAGAAATGATCATACCCATCATTTAGCGAGAGCCCCTCTCTGCCATCAGCAAGGCATGCATCTACATTTGCTTCCATTTCTAGTGTGTGTGTGTGTGTGTGTGTATGCATGCACCACCATGTGTATATGAAAGTCAGAGGACAACTTTTGGGAGTCAGTTTCCTTTTTCTAAAAATGTTGGTTCCAGGGACTGAACTGAGGTCATCAGGCTTAGAAGCAAGGGCCTTTACCCACTGAGCCATCTCACCAACCCTCATTATCATTCTTGCTATTATCATATTCACAAATGGAATGTCAAAAGCTAAATTTCCATTGTGTTTCTCAAGATCTCTCTTTTCAACAATAGGCCAAATGTGTGCACATTTGTTTTTAAAATGTAGAAATTATACAAATTCATGTTATCGGTTTGATCATCCCGTAAACAGGACTAGCATGTCAACTTCTAAATTGAATTTCTGGTGTTAAGAACACAAGCATACTGTCCTGAATGGAAAAGAAGTAATGACTATTTGACAGCTGCTTGCCCCGAGGTCAGCAACGTATATCTACAGTATGTTCAGCATATAATTAGGATGACATGAAAACATGGAGTTATCATATAAATGTAAGTATGTCTAAGCATCAAGGGTCATTAAGAATGTATCCCTAACAGCTTGGCTGAAAAATGATACGCTTATTTCAAGAAATCTATATTTCTCAGGGTAAAGTGTTCCTTTAAGACAGTCTACAGTCAAAATAGCATCATGCAGGTGTTTACAACTTAATCACAGCAAAGCCTATTCATAAAGAGTTTAATCACATGCTAGGCAGTGATACTATCTTTGAAATTGGACACAATTTCAGACATCAGATCTGATTCTTGATTTTGGAAATGGATGGGAATTCAGTGGAAATAGGAAAGGTGGCAAATGCTGAAGAGTCATTTCAGGATATTGAAGGATAATTTTTAATCATATGATTTGATGAATTGAGACAGAAAATTCTACCTTGTAGGTATCAAAATGGGATAGTTGGATCACTCTTGGAAAGTTGAGAAGTAGTTCTGCACCAAAGTAGAGAAATGAATTAGACAGTTTCTTTATTTTGATTTGCAGCTCTGTAAAACGTTTAGGAAACAAAGCCATCTTGATCCATTTGGCAGGAAGCAATGTTTTCCTTCTGGCTTTCTTAAATTACTTTGCAATTCTTTCGTGATTCTATCACGGTCTCTCTAGAATTATATTTGTGTGAATATATTTCCCCCTATAAGGTTATAAGCCTCTGAAAGGCAGGTTTCATCTCACTACCCAGATGGTTCCTGTCACAGGAGTCTTGCAAAAATATGTTTCCATACATATTGATAAAGATTACATAGACCTTTTGTAGATTAACCTCTTACCTCAGTTTCTGAAACAACCAACTTGTATTTGCCAGATGGGCATCCAGGTCAGCAGCAATGTTGGTCAGCATATTCCATGTGTCCAATCATGAAATAGTCGGTTTCCTGGAGGGCTCTCTAGAAGGATCCTTTGGACTTCAGAATTCTAATTCTTTCTGAATAAGCAAAGTCTGAGCAGTTCTGAGATTCATGTCTGTCCCAGGAAATATGTGAAATGAGTGTATTCCACTCAGGATAGGTCACAGAAAATATGGTGTAGTCTGAACTTGAGAACAGCCTGATAAAGGACACTAAGGAGGAAGATGGGGAGACCGTGGTAGAATTGGTATGTGATCAGCTGAGAGCACTCATGTTTGAACTGTTCTCTCTCTCTCTCAGACAAAGAAGATATAAAGTAGGAGGCCAGTTTTGACCACTGCAAAGCAAGCCAGAAAAATATAATGTCCTGACTAGGTAGCAGGGAGGACTCTTACAGTAGTTGACACAGGAGAGCAAGAGTGGATGCAGAGACAGAAGGGCAGTGAACTTGGTCCCTGCAGAGAAAGGTGCTGGTGTGCAGTTGCTGGGAGGAAGGAGGGCTCATCAGTCATACTTGGCACTAGGCAGTATTGGTTTGATTGTGTGTGCTCCCAATCCTGAACGTGTCATTTGGCCTCTTCCCTTCAAACCTGAACATTTACATGCCTCTAGATAAGATACTGATAGAACTTTCCCTATAAGGAAAACATTATAGAACTACAGGAAATAAAACTTTTAAGGAACTTTGACTGTGATTGACATAAAAATAAATAAATTACATTTAAAAAAACTAAAAAAGGAACTTTGAACAGTGTTCAATGAATGCTATAAAGTTCTCTTTTAAAAATATTTATTTTCATGTGTATTAGTGTTTCCTCTGCATGCATGCGTGTGTATGCTTGTATGTATGTATCTATGCAAGTATGTATAGCATGTACATGCCTGGCATCCAGTGAGGCTAGAAGGTGGTGTCAGATTCCCTGGAACTTGAGTTACAGATGCTTGTAACCATAATGTGGGGTTTGGGAACTGAACCTAGGTCCTCTGCAAGAACAGCGTGTGCTCTTAACCATTGCCTCATCTCTCTAAACCCTATCCAATGTTCTTTATGTCTGTACTGATACACACACACATATAACAGATATCTATATAACAGGATATATAGACATAGATATTTCAGACATACTTAGCTATATAGGTATATATATATATATATAGTGTGTGGTTATGAATATTTCTTTTTTGCATGTCTTAGTACTGTTCCTACAGTCTTTTAAAATCCCTATCCTGTCTCTAAAGGAAACACAGATACCTCTTGCTCTTGTCCTTTAAGGGCTGAGACAAAAGTCATGCTTGATGAATGTTTCTCACCGTGCAGGCCTGGACTGCTGCCTCCTACTTGTTTACATTTTAAGGTGCCATGATGTCTTATGAGCAACGTCTGTCCTTCTTATATTACCTTCCCTGATGTGTAAAGTGGTACCTCCTCCATTTGTCCTAAAATAGTCTTTTATGCCTCAAGGGGTTTTAATTTAGGTTTCAGTTTTCTGGAATTTTACTATTAAGTCTATTTTGCCAAGTCTTTGGTAATTTTACTGATTTCAAGTATATTAATTTCTCTTTTGATTTGTAAAGTCCCCACATCCTAAGTATTTCTGGTCTGCAGTCTTTGGTACGTAGCTCTCTTCAACCACATCTTCTTTACATCCGCTCAGCATCAACCTCAGTCACAGTGGAGTTGGGTATCCAGTCCATGCTCATGGACCCAATAAAGAAATATCTGTTGAGGCTGGGGTGTGGGTCAATGATAGAGCACTTGCCTAGAAGGAACAGAGTTCTGAGTTCAACCCCCAGTGTGTGTGTGTGTGTGTGTGTGTGTGTGTGAGAGAGAGAGAGAGAGAGAGAGAGAGAGAAGGAGAGGGAGAGAAAAGAGAGGAGAGTCACAGAGAAAGAGAGAGAGAAAGGGAGGCAGACAGAGAGAGAGGGCGAGGGAGAAAGAGACATGACAGGATGCATTTTAACACAGTAGAGGAATTACTCACGCATGTGCTTAGGAGACTGAGGAATATCTTGGATATCACACCTCTGAAACTATCTACTTTTGTTTTTATTACAGGATCTCTTATTAGGACTTGAGTCTCACCAAGTCAGCTAAGCTGACTGGCCAGTGAGGCCTGGGGTTCCTCCTGTCTTCACCTCCCCAACACTAGGATTACAAGTGTGCGCCACTATGCACACTTGTATATGTGTGCACATGGCTGGCCATCTATGTGAGTTGTGGGGATCAAATTCAGATCCTCACATTTGTGTGCCAAGCACTTAATGATCTATCACCTGTCCCGCCCCAACTCTGGAACTACTTTACAACTCTTCCCCTGATTGTCATAACTTCTTTCAATTTTAGCATGCTTTGTGTGGGAGCGGGAGCAGCTATAACGCTAGGAATCAAGCTCTAGTCCTTGCACATGCTACGTAAACACCCAAAAGGTATCTTTCCACGTGACAAAACCTATGCAAAGGAAGCATGGACACAGTTGAGGAATCACTGGGCTTAGGCACGTTGACTCTGAACTTGCACATCCTGAAGGTATTTTCATCACATAGCAAAGGGACATGTTTATTTTTCCTCAGGTTTGCATGTTATCTTTTTATTTTTGATAACTATGTCTGGAGAAATGATGCTGGAAGCCTCACAACAGTGTTGACAGACAGCTCCCTGTGTGTGTTGTGTCTTTCATAGCAAACAGAATTGACAGCTCATAGGTAAAGAACACAAGAGGATGGATGTGGGCCACGATGTGAAGAAAACCACAGAACACAAATAACAACAAAAATAGAACAAGTATCTTCTATTTTCAATTTATCAAAATTTAATTAATACGGCAATATGCATGCATCTTGTGAGAACACATTTGTAGGTTCAGAAACGATTTCATTTTTAAACTATTATAGCAACTTGGCATACAGTCTTTATATACTGAAATTGTTTCCTAAATATTTTACCATTTCAGAAAAATTTACATTGCACATTTTCTTATCCTACCTATACTGTTTATTTAGCTGGATGTTAATAATTTAGGGATTATTTAGAAATTTAGGGATTGTTGGGGGATGTAAATAATGAGAGACTTTTCAAGCTGTAGATTTAAATAGAATTTAAATAGTCTCCTTTGTAGGCATTGCCTATGTTGATAGAAGAAAAAAATCTCTTCAAATTAAAAACAAAAATTCTTCAATTGTATTACTAGGTATATATCCAAAAGAGTTAAAATCTAGAACTGAAATAGATATGTGTTAATATATTCCCACGTGCACATCAGAATTATTTTCAATATTCAAAAGCTAACAAGAATTTAAATGGCCTATCAGTTGACCATCAGGCAAGCAAAATACAGTACATCTACGCAAAGGAGCATTATTCAGCCTTAAAAGCAGGGGAATTCTGGCATATGCTACGCTGTGGCTGAAGTGCCATCTCACTGCTCTTGTTTTAAGTAAAGTGAAACAGTCATAAACTGACAACCACTACATGAGTCCATTTATATAAGGTCCCCAGAATGGCCAGACTCATACAGACCAAAAAATGGTAGTTTCAAGGGGCCCCAGGATGTAATGAATGAGAGTCAGTGCTTGATGGGACAGTTTCAGTCTGGGAATGTGAAAAAATTGTGAACATGATGATGGTGACAGATTCACAATAAGGAGACTATACCTAATGCCTCTGAATTATACACTTAGAATCATTAAAATAATGTTTATATTATGTTTTATGAGAATAATTAATAATAAAAGATGTAATGGAATTTTATAATACATTGTAAATGCATAAATCAGCCCTGAGTTTTGTAGGGGAGATTGAAGGGATTGCATTTTAATCCAGATCCATGGTTGATGAGTTATCTATTCCTGAATAAAAATTACATGCTGGGATTGGGAATTTAGCTCAGTGGTAGAGCGCTTGCCTAGCAAGCAGAAGGCCCTGGATTCAGTCCTCAGCTCTGGGAAAAAAAAAAGAGAAAAAAATTACATGCTGTTTTAGTGGTTTAAAATATTATCTCACAGTGATGTCACTCAAGTGCCTAAGGTGACTCAGGATGGCCCCCAAAATGGCAGATCTAGATGTGGCTAGAGGCTTCAGCCATTAGGAAGGTTTGGTGGGAGGAGTCACTTCCGGGATGGATTTTAGCAGAAATTTCCAGTTTCTCATTAGTTGGGTCTCTGACAGCAGGAAGCTACCTCAGAATATGACCTCCAGGTTCTCCCCCAAAAGATCCCTGAGGAGAAAAAGAGGAGATGGGAAGCCAAAGTACCTGAAGTGGAAGTTTCTGGGTTCTTTGAGGACCCAGTTGAGTCATGTGATATTTTGCTAGAAGCTGTCTTGTGAGAGGGTCTGCGATGTTTTTCTGTGAGCTGTCTTGTATTAGGGGTGTGACTTTGGCCAGCTGAGAACATCTGTGGGTGGACTCTGAAGACAGATTAGAGAAGCCCACGGACAGTGAGTCATTGATTTTTGGATCAACATTATTGCATTGATCTTTGTGCTTCAACACTTAGTTTCTCAGAGAGAAACATTCCAGAGAACTTCTTGGGGCAATGCAACTGAGTCTTGCTGCTTTCGCTGACTTGTCCCAATCTTCTGAATCCTGATCTTCTGTTGATTCGTGTTACTTCTTGGTGTTGACCTTTGGACTAGGCTGCTGATATCTGGACAATGAAGAGTGGACTCATTCCAAGGAACTACTTCTAAAAACATCTACAACCCCCTTTTATCTAATAATTTTCTTTCTTCCCTACCTCTGATTAGTAGGTAGAAGGGAGGTATTAAGTGTTTAAGAAGCTTAAATAAAGTAGGTTAGGTGAAAAATCAAAGCCTACAGGTGGTGCCCAACATGCGGTTTAGGCACAATGGGTAACTTCAGTTCTAATGTAGTGGAGGAATTGTCAGGTTTTGATGGGTTGGCAATGTTGTTTAAGGCAAAATAGCTGCTATTGCTGCTGGGTAGTCTCCTGTCTTGCTCCCAGAGGAAGTTTTCTGGTTTTGCTTTGTAGTCTTCATATATTCCATTTTGAAAAAGATTGGGGGGAAAGCTGAAAACTCAGAAGGTTCACTCAATTCTTTGGTGTTAGAAAGGATTGCAGAGTTGGCTATGCACCTATAGAGTTGCACAGAGGTTGAGATGCTTGGAAAGCAAAAGGAGGCAGTGGGAGGAGAACAACAGGGTTCAGGTTTGTTGTCCGACACAGGGAATTTCCCGCATGACGAAAGCAGCAAGCAAATAGGCTGGAAGGCAGGCTGCCACCCCACCCTGCTCCATGCATTTTTGCTACCAGGTGCCCAGAGCACCTCCATGAGGCAAGGGGCAGGGAAGAGCAGGTAATTGGCTTCCTGTCCAGCCAAGTGCATTGCCGAAGGAGTTGCCTATGGCTACACAGGCACCATCAGCCTTTCTGGTCTTTGTGCAACATATGCCTGCTAATGATGATGGTGAAGCTTATGATGAGATAATGTGGCTAGATTTAAAACATTTTAAAGAGTCTATTTTAAGGTATGGGACACACTCACCATTTGTTAAACAAGTTAAATAATTGGGCTATGCAAAATGGACTTATTTACCAAGATTAGAAGAGTTTGGTGTGAGCTGTTCTAGAAGCTGGTCAACAGCCACAATGATTATCATGGTGGAGGGACGAAACTTATACCTCCTTTCCGCCTGCTGATGAGAGGTAGGCAAGAAAGGTTATTAAGTAAAGGGGGTTGTAGAGCTTCTTGGAAGTAGTTCGTTGAGATGATTACACTCATCATTGTCCAGATACCAGTATTCCAGTCCAAATGCCAACACCAAGCAGCAACATGAATCAACAGAAGATCGGGATTCAGAAGATTGGGACAAGTCAGTGAAAGAAGCAAGACTCAGTTGGATTGCCCTGAGAAGTTCTCTGAAACATTTCTATCTGTGAAGTAGGTTAGGTGAAAAGTCAAAGCCTATAGGCCCTATTGCCATCTGAAGTCAATCTCTGTAAGAATTCAGTGAAGGCTTCTCCAGGTGCCTTGTATTACCCTAGTAAAGGAAGTGTTCCCCCCACCTCTGGGTCCTCAATTGTGTCCCCTGCTCCTAAAGCTGCAGTACATTGTTCAAGTGTGACATTATCAGACTGGATTTGGTCTTGTAAATCAACATAACATCCTTCTCCAAGTAGCTGGCCTTTAACAATATTTATTCCCCTTGCTATATTATGCTGTTTCATTTTTAAGTTCTTTGTTGGGTGGCTGTTCTTCCTTGGTTTCTGTTGATCTTTCTGTCTCTTAGGAGAGTGTGGTGGCTGCTTGGTGGGGAACGTTTCTGAGATCCTGCCAGTGGTGGCCACTGGGGATTCCAGGTAAAATGTGTTTCTAGGTATTGGGAGCTGACTTTTAGAAATGAGGGTGGGCTAGGAACATGATGAGTAGGGTCTACAGAGGGAGGGAAGCAGGTCTTCCATCAGGATCTGTTTAGTAACCTGGGAATGGGGTCAGACAGGAGAAGCCACAGCAGGTCTGCAACAGAGCTGGAGATGAGACTAGGGGACTGGATTTGGAGGGAGAGTTAAAGATATGCAACTAGCCTACCTGCTTCCCTAGACAGCATTGCAATGTCTAATTCAGTCTTGTTCTCCACATACTAGTTCTGAACCTCTGCCACTGACTAAAAAGATTTTCTCTGTTGTGGGGTCCAATTAAATCTAACATAACTCAAATACCAGGTCAATGCAAATGACAGAAACCTATCATAACTAATCCCCTACTAATTGATCAGGACTGCAGAATAGACTTGGGAGCTAGGGTCGCAAATTTCAAGGATGAAACCATAAAGTAATGGGGAGCAGGATTGAGCTTAGCAAATTGTTCATTCATATTTTGACATAAGGGGTTGAACAAGGGAGTGTCCATCAATCATGATAGGAGCAAATTCCTTTACCTGGGAATGTGAACTTAGTTTCACCCTGCCAGCAAGATGGAGAAGTTGTCTTTGAGACATTTGGACTCAGACAACTGTTTCATTACAAGTTGTCCCTGAGATGGCTGGACTTTGGACAAGTGTGTGTGTGTGTGTGTGTGTGTGTGTGTGTGTGTTACAACAAAAGATGTTTGGCTTTTGGGGAGTCCCCAGCTCCTCTATGGCTTAAGACCTTGAACTTAGTTTCTGCCTTTGATTAAATGGAGTCTGAAGACGAAATGGTAGCACTTAGAATAAGTTTCTTTTGCTTGTTCCCTACATACATTAATGGAAAAGGTAGTAACAAAGGGGGGAAATAGTGATTTTTTTCTCTCCTTAACAAGCTTCCCATTTAGAGTTACTTTATTTTTCTTCTGAAACTATGATATATTTATTTCCCTTGAACTCTGTTTTGTGAGATGACAACAGCACGACGCCAGCACTTCATAACCTAAAAAAGATTTCTATTTTACACGTATTGTGCATGAATGTTTGTCCACCACAGACGTGACCAATGCCCTTGAAAAACAGAGGTATCGGATGCCTAGAGCTGGAATTACAGCCAAATGTGATTCGCCAGAGTAGTGCTGGGGACCAAACCCAGGTCCTCTAACCCAGGTCCTCTACAAGAACATCAAGTGCTCTTAACTTCTGAACCATCTCCTCGGCCTCTCACTTGCTCATCTTGACCTCAATCTTCTGTGTATTTTTCTAGTGACCCTTTCAACAAGTATGGAAAACCTCACTTGACTTGTACTCAGTAGAAATCACCCTGGGAGTTACTGTCAGAAGTTACAAGTTTCGGAAGGCAAAGCCAATTGGTGTCTACGTAGCCACTCTTACTGGCTTCAAGGCCCAGAGGCAATGCCATGGGGAGAGCTGAGAGACACACTGTGTTATACAGCTAAGAGTCAACACAGGGGTGAGTTGAAAGCTACAGCGCTTAAGTCAGTCGCTGGAGGAAGGTCTTGACATGGTTCCTGAAAACGGCCAAGTTTGAGAGGTGGAGGAGGCTGTTCTTGGAAGGCAGGAGTCCGGACTAGAAAGCATGCTTGGACTGCGGAAGGCTTGTCTGAGAGTGGGTACCAAGAACTCAGGGAGGAACTGGAAGGTGGGGCGCGGGCGCAATACTTCCTACTATAGCTAGTGGTAGGCTGAAAAGCCACGTGCAAGCCAGCCAGCAGCCAAAGCCCGGCACTCCCAGTCAGCGGCTAGAGGCCGGGCTTCAGGACGCGCCCCCGAGTTCCAATTGCTAGGGAAGCGCTTCCGCCCGGGCGGTCCGCGCCTGCGCAGCTTCTAGGCTCCGCCCCCTTCCCCTCCCGCTCGGGTCTTTCTCACAGCCAACATGGCCGCTCCCTGTGTGGCCTGCGCCCAAGTGCTTTCTCGTCAGCTCTCTCACGCGGTTAGGGCCAGCCTCTGCCAGAGGCCCGGCTACTGGACAGTCTCGGCCGTTGAGTGGCAGACGGGGCCCAGATCCCAGGTACGGCCTTGGGAGCTGGAGATGACCGGCCGACCTTCCGGGCCGCTCGTTTTCCTACAGGTCCCCGGCCCTAAGTTGTTTAGAGGTCGGAGGTCACGCTTGGGAGTCGGGGAATGGGTTCGAATGCGGGCGGATCCTCTGCAGCTTGTTCCTGGGCGTTGAGGAGCGTGGCTAGGCGAAGTGTCCCGCTTGTGGAACTGGGTGATTGCCTACTTGTGGTGATCTGGCCCAGGGGACAAGGAGAGCTGAGCTCTGCCACGACCCGAAGACGTCGTGGGCAAGACCACCCTATGGAGTGGACAGAATTTTTACAAGTGCCTTGAATTTCTGGAATTCCAGTTTTCGTAATTTTCCCTAAAAGGGCATTGTCTGCTTCACTCAGTCCGAAGGCCAGTGTGAAGCTGTGATTTCCAGCTTGAGGCTTTGCGTGTTACCGGCTTATGCGGGTAGTTTGGCTATAGTTACATAGCCAAACTATAGTTATATAGTTAAGGTGCCTGTGGGATATTCCAGCGGAGACTGCCAGCAGACCCTTTGGTAGGTGTATCTGTAACACAGGGGGAGACCTGACTTTTTAGTCCTGTTACCTTGTAGGTGATAACTGAAACCCAGAGAATAGCGCAGTAGTCGGGGGAACAGGACCTTGAAGGACAAACAGGCCAAAAGAGAGACCTCAGGAGATTGAGAATGTGTTGCCAAAGAAGTGGGGGTCGGAAAACAACTTTTTAAATAGAGTACCAAATATTGGTAAAGAAATACTAGCACTAGATATAGCAGAGAAGTTAAGTACTGGATCTTAAAATATTTTTGCAAAATGACTGCGGCTAACTTTTTCGGTGTTATTTGATGTTTTAACATAAACCAGTCTGTCCTTTGATTCATCAAACATCTGAGGATTTTGTTGTTGTAAATTGGAAAATATGCTGATGTGTTTACTTCTATACACCTCTTTGAATATGTATTGATAAACATAATTGCATATGAGAGGAACTATAGCATACAAAATACTTTTTGTTGGTAATAATATTTATATGGGGCAGGTGGCTTTCTCTCCCTCTCATCCATTCTGAAACTAGTGTCTACCCTTTGGTCTTTGTCCATATTCTTTATTTACTTATTATTAGTTATTACAATTTATTCACTTTGTATCTCAGCTGTAGCCCCTCCCTCATCTCCTACTGGTCCCATCCTCCCTCTCCCCCAGGTCCTTTTCCTAGTCCACTGATAGGGGAGGTTCTCCTTCCCTATCTGACCCTGTCATATCAGGTCTCATCAGGACTGTTTGGATCCTCTTTGTGGCTTAGTGAAGACCACCTCACCAGAAGGAGGTGATCAAAGAGCAAGCAACCAAGTTCATGCCAGAGACTGCTCCTATTCCCCTTACTAGGGAACACCCTTGTAGACTGAGCTGCCCATGGGCTACATCTGAGCAGGGGTCTAGGTCCTCCCCATGCATAGTCCTTGATTAAATTCATCAGTCTCTGCAAGGCCCCCTGGGCCTAGGTTTGTTTTGTTTTGGTTTTTTTTTGCTTGTTATTTTATCTATCTATCTATCTATCTATCTATCTATCTATTTATTTATTTATTTATTTTTGCCTCTGATGGTCTCCTTGTGGAGCGCCTGTCCCCTCCAGGTCTTTCTACCTCCCCCTTTTTCCATGATATTCCCTGCACTCTGTCCAGAGTTTGGCTATGAGTCTCAGTATCTGCTTTAATACCTGCTGGTAGAGTCTTTCAGAGGCCCTCTGTGGTAGGCTCCTGTCCTGTTCCATGTTTTCTCATCTTCCAAGATTTATCCCTTTTGCCTTTCTGAATGAGGATTGAGCATCTTACTCAGGGTCCTCCTTCTTGCCTAGTTTCTTTAAGTGTATAGATTTTAGTATGATTATCCTATATAATATGTCTAATGTCCACTTATGAGTGAGTATATACCATGTATATCTTTCTGCTTCTGGGATACCTCACTCAGGATGATCTTTTCTAGGTCCCACCATTTGCCTGCAGATTTCCTGATTTCCTTGTTTTTATTTGCTGAGTAGTATTCCATTGTGTAAATGTACCACAATTTTTGTATTCATTGCTCGGCTGAGGGACATCTAGTTTTTTTTTTTTTTTTCCAGATTCTGGCTATTACAAGTAAAGCTGCTATGAACATAGTTGAGCAAATGTCCTTGTTGAATGGTGGAGCATCTTTAGAGTATATGCCCAGGAGTGGTATAGTTGGATCTTGAGATAGCACTATTCCTAATTTTCTAAGAAAGTACCAGTGGTTGTACAAGTTTACATTCCCACCAGCAATGGAGTAGGGTTCCTTTTTCTCCACAACCTCTCCAACATGTGTTTTCACTTGAGTTTTTGATCTTAGCCATTCTCGTGAGTGTAAGGTGAAATCTCAGGGTCATTTTGTTTGCATTTCCCTGATGACTAAGGATATTGAGCATTTCTTTAAGTGTTTCTCTGCCATTCCGCATTCCTCCGTTGAGAATTCTCTGTTTAGGGCTATACCCCATTTTTTTTAAGTTGGATTGGTTATTTGGTATATTTATGTGTAAACATGCACAATAAAAAGGGTCACATCCCTTTTACCTTTTTTTTTATGGTTTTTGAGACAGGGTTTCTCTGTGTAGTCCTGACTGTACTGGAACTCACTATATAGACCATACTTGCCTTGAACTCAGAAATCTGCCTGCCTCTGCCTCCCAAATGCTAGGATTAAAGGCATGTGTCATCACTGCCTGGCTCCCTCTTACTTTTTTAACTTATATGTGAAATTTACATAAGTCTTTTGTTATCTCTAAAGCACATTCTGATAGCTTACTACTTTCTTCCCACTAGTACTATCAAAGGAAACATCTTGCTCTGGTTCTTTGTGATTTTTGTATGTGAGGTTATTGATATAAATGATATGTACATCTTAAATTTCAGTATTTCATATCACTGTTCCCAAAGGCAATGTACAATTCTCATTTCATCATTAAGATAGAGTGTTCTTTTTTTTTAATCTTCATTAGAATTTTCTTGTTAATGGTGTAAGATGGCTAAATATTGGTCTTTGCTAATATTTATTTCCTTGTCCACTGTTGAAATGACCCATCCACCCCAATATGCCAGTGTTTACTGAGCATTTCTCTTGAGCCAAATACTCTAAGGTAGACAGTTACCTATGAAATTGACCCGTGGCATTCTCAAGGAATGATTCTCTTAGGGCTCCAGTTCCTTAATACTATCACAGCATATGGTTTGCCACATGAAGTGTATCTTAAATCATAACTGAAAATTTTAACTACTTTAGATCTTTAATCATTCCACACACACAGTCTTAGTTGCTTTCCTATTGCTGTGAAAAGTCATGAACAAGGCAACTTATAAGAGAAAGCATTTAATTGGGGGCTCGCTTACACTTTCAGGTTAGCCACAAATGTCATAGAGAGAGGCAAGTTTGACTCTGGATAGTTGCTAAGAGTTTACACCCTGATCCACAAGCCTTAGCTGAGAGAGAGGGAAAGAGAAGTAGAGGAGGGAGGAGGAGGACAAACAGGGGAGGGGGGATCTGGGCCTTGATATGAGCTTTTGAACCTCAAATCTTATCTCCCTGTGACAAAGCTCCTCCAACAAGGCCACTCCCCCCCCCCCACACAAACATATACACTATGTACGTATACACATACAAAAGACATTAGAAAGCTTTTTTTTATACAATGCCTGTCTGAAATATTAATGTTTCTTAATGTTCATATTAAAAAACACTTACCCACTTCTACATACAGCATTAATAGCTATATTTCTCTTGGGGCCCATGTTTGATAAAACAAAAAACTTTAATGGCTTCATGAACAAATAAAACATTATCCAACTAACTTCCCTCTCCAGTTCATATGGGTCATGTACCATTAATTATGGAATCTCTTCATAGGTCGTATACAGCTTGAAAGGAATAGAGGTAACAGAATAGTAAAATGCATTTCATAAAGTATTTTTTGCATCTTGTTTACACTGGTAAGTGAATACTAGGTAGTGATATAAACAAACTATGGGTGACAGTAAAACATTCTGAGAAACACTAATGCAATGAAGAAAAGGAAGCAAGTTATACTTCGCTGTGACTCCTAATTCCCTTGCTGGCTGGCTTCCTCCTCAGCTGTTCTTACATTATACCCATTTCACATTATACAATTAAATCTCTACATGTCCCAAATTTGGTTAAGGATAGCAGTTATGTATGTGAGTGACCAAACTCTTCATAAAAGTCACCCACACATAGTAGGAATCTATAATGTGCTGTAAGAGTAAATACAGAAGAGCCACAGAAACGTATTTTTCTGATTTGGTGTAGAGTCAGTAGAGGGTTACAGAGGTGATTACAGGCACCTCCCAGGAGACGTGATAGGAAAGTGGAAGTGGCAGCAGTAGCTGGTATTTGATATCTAAGAATGTACTGGTTTGAGCTATTGATGTATTTAAATATTCTGTACTTACTGTGCTCTATAAAGGCATAAAGGGTACATTTTAATTAGTAAGTTCTGGCAAAAACAAATGATTGGTTAGAGCTTAGGGACTGAGTCAGAGATTGGAGTTAACAAACCAGGCACATTTGGCCACTACTTTTTATGCCGATCGCTGAAACAATGCGTTTGTGAAAGATTTGTTTACTTTTCAAACACCTGGTCACGAGAAAGCAAGTTTCACCTCTGAGATCAAGGATATGGTTGTCTGGGATGTAGGACTGGAGGTAGCTAAAGTGCCTCGGTGATGGTGGTCTGTCGTGTCTAATCCACTTCCTGCCACGTTGCAGAAAGTAGCTGTGTTTTCTCTGTGTGCTGTGATAAAACCCACGACTGAAAGGGAACTGAGGAGAAAAGGGTTTGTTCGAGAGTGGAAGTTACAGTCTACCTTCAAGGAAGCTAGGCCAGGAGCTTGATGCAGGAACTGACCACCACAGAGAGACACTGCTCACTGGCTCACTTATGGCTTGTTCAGTTTCACACAACCCAGAACCACCTGCCTGGGGATAACACCACCCCTAATGATCTGAGCCTTGCCACATCAATCATTAATCAAGAAAATGTCCCACAGGCCACTCTGGTGGAAGCAGTTCCTCATCTGAGGGTCCCTTTTTCCAGATGACTGCAGTTTGTGACAAGTTGACAAAAACTAATCAGCACATTGGTCATATTAGCAAGAAGTCAAAAGGTCACTTGTTATTAGACAAAGAAAGAGCTGCTGTTTACAGCAGATTTGAGTTCTTTCCCAGCTCTTGAAAAGCAGCATTAATCTTATGTAGTTAGTGTGGTAATGTATAAGCAAGAAAAATACCCTGCTTAGCTAGTCTCTTAACTTGGTGGTTAAAGCAAGTAACTAAAAGCATATGGGGTGAGGGGGTTAATTTTCCTTAAGTCCCTGTGGCGTCAGAGGGGTTGGAAGTGGTACCTGTCAGCGTATGCTGCTCTTTCAGGTAGTGAAGTTTTGTTCTTTGTTTGTTTGTTTGTTTGATTTTAACTTTTCACAAGTAACCAAAATAGTGTGTTGGCATTATTCTGGACAGTTGATAGCTTCCTGGAAAATTACCTATGAATTTTAAAACTGTTTGCGATTGTAGTTTAATAGAGTGGGCATGCTATTTTAGATTTGTATATATTTATAGCTTTTTAAATGAGAGTGGTAAACCCATTGTTATTTTGGTGAGATTCCTTTTTGCTTTTTGTTTTCTACTAAGAATTTTATTAGTACCTAAATCTTTAATTTTCACCAAACCCAACATGATGCCCTTGCTGATGGATTATTCTTCTTTGGCAGAAGAATAATCACTGATATTTGACAGCTTGATCCTTGTATGTTATGGGTTCATAGTAAATTCGTTCCTGTCTCTATGTAAAATAGCTGCTCATTTTATTTCTCATGAACTCCTAACAATTGTAACATCCTATATTTAGCACATTACCATGTTGGTCTACAGTAAGGACTTTATTAAAAAATTATATTTAGTCAAGTACATACTTTGATTCATTTTAAAATTGACTTGCATCTTAATGATTAACTGTATTCAGTTTTGTAAGTTATTTATCTTCGTTAGAAACGTTTTGAATGTCATTATTCATACACACAAGTATATGTGTGTATGCATATATATACATATGTATATATTGTGTATATATGTCACAAGTACATAATTACATGAATGTATGTTGTGTATCTGTGTTGTGGTGTGTATGCTAAAGGTCAGACTCTAGGCCTTGTGCATGATAGTCAGATACTCTGCCCTGTCTTTAACTGTAGTCGTTTTTGTTTGTTTAAATAGTGGAAAAGATAACCTTTTTTGCAAGGTGTTTTTTTCTCTTTAAGATGCTATCCTGTCTTGGATAAACTCTAGTGCATTCCTCATTGCCTAGTCTCTTTTTAATATAAAAGTATCTGCACGTTAAAACTGATGTTTTCCTTATGTAGCGATTTATAGGTTTGTTTTAAGAAACCTTGATAATAGATGTCACTGTCATCCATACCTCCCATCATGTTTGTCTTTTCTTTCTCTACCTTACATCCGGTCTATCCCCCAGGGTGGTTAGAGTAAGTCCATACCTTCTGTTATCTGACTTATAGTTGGCTACTGTATCTCTAACAGAATTAGAGTGCTTTTCTCCTTTAAATATAGTTTCCTTGCAGACATTGTTGCTTATGTGAGTAATGATTTTCTGACAGCATTGCTTATGCTTGCCATAGTTATGTTTCCCTGACGGTTGCACCCGTAACTTTTTATAGTTATTGGGTTGTTTCAGTCATTATTCAGATATGGTCTGCATGTTTTATTTGATTGGTAAGTATGTAGAGTATCTTAATATAGATGATTGTGGAATGAAAATGAATGCTGACTTTTTTGTGGACAGTGTAGCAAAATTAAGCAGCAGCCATTTCCCCTGCATGGGTGCACCTGTAGAGGAATCTGGTGTTTGGGGTTTTTTGTTTGTTTTTGGTTATGTTCCTGAAGAATTGACCCGGGGCACCTGACCCAGCCTAGTACTCCTAAGGTAATACCTCTCTTGAGATCTTAAACATGAGACAAGATTGTGTCTCGTTTAATTTTAATGACCGAATTCTGATTTTATTGAATGTTGTGGATCATTGGAATTTGCCTTAGACTCTGCCTACTTTTACATGTAGTTTTGTAGTCTCTTTTTAATTCATTATTATTATTATTATTCTTTTAATGGGGCTAAAAAGATGGCTTAGTGGTTAAGAGTACTTGATGCAGAGTAAACGAGTTCAAATGCCAGCACACAGGGTGACCACATATGCCTATAACATCAGTTCCAGGAGATCCAGTGCCCTCTTCTGGCCATGGGCACTTGCATGGGTGTGTATATACAGACAAGCAGACATACAAGTGAGGCACATTTTTATTGAGAGCTTAGAAAGAGCTATTAAAAAATCACAAAAACAAAATGCTCGTTAGTATATATTAATTATGCATGATAAGGTTTCATTATCATATTTTCATTCACATGACTAATGAATGCTGATCATCCTCACATCCTCCGATATCCTACACTTATCCCTTCCTTTTCTCAACTAGCAGTCCTTTTATACTTTGTTGTTTTTTAATTTATTTTGATTTTATGACCCAGAGAGTTTGGCTAGGATTGTTTATACAGGCATGGATACCTTTTCTTTTGCCTATACCCAGAAGCTTCTAATTGGTCTAACTGTACATCTATTCAAAGAGGTTACCGTAATTCCTCTCCTGGAGTCCTTATACAGTTTCTTTCATTCACATTTTTTCTAAGGTAAATTCAGTTTTTACCTTTTAAAAAATTCCTTGAAGTATTTTTTCCTTTCTATCAGATTAGCAGCACTGTCTTCTTTGTTTCATTTTATCCAATTAAACTAAAAAGAAACCACCTAATACTGCTATAATACCATTAAAGTAATGTTGACACTGGCATTTGGCCAAATTTGGGACATCATAGCTGTCAGGATGTGTCTGCCTCTTTGGTAGCTAGCTTGATTGAAATTATAGTTGTCTGACCCACTGATTATCTTTAAAAAGAAACAAATTTGTCACATTGTGTCTATATTCGTTGAACAAAAGTCTGATGAAAATTCTGACATCACCACTCTACAGTTGGGGATGGAACCTGAGCCCATTCTGTCTGGATTGTTTTAGTGGCAAAGAAATTCTCTTCTGGAATTAGGTGTCTGGCTAAAGGCTGTTTTTCTTTTCTTTTTTAATTTATATTTTTATTTATTACAGTTTATTCACTTTGTATCCCAGCTGTAGTCCCCTCCCTCATTGTCTCCCACTTCCACCCTCCCTCTCTCTTCTCCTCCCGTGTCCCTCCCCCAGTCCACTGATAGAGAAGGTCCTCCTCCCCTTCCTTCTGACCCTAGCCTATCAAGTCTCATCAGGACTGGCTGCATTGTCTTCCTCTATGGCCTGGTAAGGCTGTCTCCTACCAACTCAAGAGGAGGTCATCAAAGAGCCAGCCATTCAGAAAAACACTTAAAGAAATGCTCAACGTCCTTAGCCATCAGAGAGATGCAAATCAA
>CM053756.1:852014-894934 GCA_028658305.1 Pachyuromys duprasi | reverse complement strand
AAAAACAAAAAACAAAGAGCCAGCCATTGAGTTCATGTCAGAGACAGCCTCTGTTCCCCTTACTCCCGGAACGCACTTGGAGGCTGAGCTGCCATGGGCTACATCTGTGCAGGGGTTCTAAATTATCTTCATGAGTGATCCTTGGTTGGAGTATCAGTCTCAGAAAATACCCCTGGCCTCAGATTTTTGGTTCTGTTGTTCTCCTTGTGGAGCTCCTGTCCCTTCCAGGTTTTTCTGTGTCCCCCTTCTTTCATAAGACCCCCTGCGCTCTGCCCAAAGTTTAGCTATGAGTCTCAACATCTGCTTTAATATCCTGCTGAGTAGGGTATTTCAAAGGCCTTCTGTGGTAGGCTCCTGTCCTGTTCCCTGTTTTCTCCCTCTTCCAATGTCTGTCCCATTTGCTGTTTGGAATGAGGATTGAGCATTTTACCCAGAGCCCACTTTCTTGATCAGCTTCTTTAGGTGTACATATTTTAGCATGATTATCCTATATTATATGTCTAATATCCACTTATAAGTGAGTATATACCATGTGTGTCTTTCTGCTTCTGGGATACCTCACTCAGGATGATCTTTTTTAGATCCTGCCATTTGTCTGCAAATTTCATGATTTCTTTGTTTTTTAATTGCTGAGTAGTATTCCATTGTGTAAATATATCACAGTTTCTGTACCCATTCCTCAACTGAGGGACATCTGAGTTATTTCCAGCTTCTGGCTATTATGAATAAAGCTGCTACGAATATGGTTGAGCAAATGTCCTTGTTGTATACTTGAGCATATTAAAGGGCTGTTTTTCATTCATCCTCACTTTAATGGACTGTCCCAACGAGAAGTGGACTCTGTTCAGTATACATATTTTTATGTGAATTCATTTCTGGAGTAATTCAGAGCCTTTAAGCAGAAATGTATTCCTGGGGCTATTTCTTATGTTATAACAAGTATTATGAATTTCAGAATGTTGTATTTTTATGTCTTTGAGAAAAGATCCTGAAGAGCTTTTATGGAAAATGTATCAAATTAAGGAACATCTCTAAAAGTTTTTTTTTTAAGTAAACAGTAAAAACTTTATAAATATATTTAGGCTTCACTTAGGTTAAAATTAGGAAGGCTGTCATCTCATGTCACAAACTCCAGAGAATATGATTGACAAGTGAAGAAACAAATCAACTGAGAAGACAAACCTTCAAGTCAATAATCCACTCTTTCACTTAGAACCAAAGTAAAGGAACAGTGGCCCAGGTAGACAGCACCTACAAGCGGATGGTCATACAGCAGAATGGAAACACTATAGCAGCCCTTCTCAGTAGCCAGACCACTGTCCCTAGCCTACTGTGCCTGTTCACCAGTTAAGCATATATGGAAATAGTAGATAGGATTTTTACCTGTCTGGGGTTTCAGTTACTCCCTAGGGCTTGGCATGTTTCTCTCTAGGTAAGAGGTGAATGAAACAAAACAAAAACAGAAGAAAAAAAGAACCCAACCCAACCATAAAAACCCTCCTATTTTACCACAGTCATTTCACATTGTCAAGTATATTCTTAGAACGTTTGGGTGGGAGAGAGAGCCCTGTGAGTCAGGCATGACAAGGTATGCTTAAGGGAAGCTGTGGGGCATGGAGTCTGAAGATAAACAAGCTATGAAGCTAAAGATTGACTGTGGCCACAGTAAGTAAAACTGATGCTGCAGAAACTGGGAAGGCAGTAGAAGTGAAGGTCTAAGAACTGTACAGAAGGCAGGAACAGGGACACAGAAATGGAGCAGGAAATTTTATATATAGAGAAAAGATCTTTGCCATGACTGAAATGCAGAATATTAGGGGAAAACTCAGTGGGTATTATTTAATTTCCCAAGTTGATAGAAAACATAAAAAAGATGAAAGATGAGATAGCAGCTATTAAAACTAATGTTAACAGGATATTTTCATGTATTACACTCTGATTACACACGTGTGTGCACACATACATACACACATACACTCACATTCCCTAGTGGCCTAGAATTCAGGCATTGGTATTCCAGGGGAGCAGAAGTAGGAGCTTGACAGGGTGGCATTATGATCCAGCTGAATTAAAGTCAAGGTAAAGTATTTCACAAGAGTGGGAAACTTTGGTGCTGAAGGCCACCATGTGCCCTAGCATGCCACTCTCCTCAGCTATTGCATGGAGTGTGCTATTGCAGCATTAAGTTGATTTGGAAAGATAAGTTACAGAGAAATTAGTATACAGTGTGGGTAGAACTCTGGTTCACAACAGTATGGATGCTTTCGTGTAGTTTTTTTTCTTTGTGCTTTAGACACTGTATTGCTGCCTTCTGAATGGAAGTATTTGGTCCATTACACCTTCCCTCTCAATCACTGTAGACCACCACATCTACTTCACAAAGGAAACAATAGTGTTAAGGTGTGGTTTTACCTCTTTGCCTGTAATCCCTTGGCTGTAAGCTGGTTTTTATTTTATTTTTTTAACTTTTTATTTTATTAATTACAGTTTATTCACTTTGTATCCCAGCTGTAGCCCCTTCCTCCATCCCCTCTCAACCCATCCTCCCTCCCTCCTCTTTTCCTATGCCCCTCCCCCAGTCCAATGGTAGGGGAGATCTTCCTCCCCTTCCATCTGACCTTAGTCTATCAGGTCTCATCAGGACTGGCTTCTTTGTCTTCCTCTTTGCCTGGCAAGGCTGCTCCCCGCTCAGGGGGAGGTGATCAAAGAGCCAGCCCATGAGTTCATGTCAGAGATGGTCTCTGGTCCTATTATTGGGGAACCCTCTTGGATACTGAGCTGCCTTGGGCTACTTCTGTGCAGGGGTTCTAAGTTATCTCCATGCAGGGTCCTTGTTTGGGGTCTCAGAAAAGACACCTGTGTCCAGATGTTTTTGGTTCTGTTGTTCCCTTTGTGGAGCTCCTGTTCCCTCCAGGTCTTTCATCTTCCCCTTCTTAGGATTCCCTGCACTCTGCCCAAAGTTTGGCTATGCTTCTCAGCATATGTTTTGATACCCTGCTGGGTGAAGTTTTTCAGAGGCCCTCTGTGATAGGCTCCTGTCCTGTTCCCTGATTTTCTCCCTCTTCCAATGTCCATCTCATTTGCCTTTCTGAATGAAGATTGAGCATCTTATCCAGGGTCGTCCCCCTTGCTTAGCTTCCTTAGGTTTAGCATGATTATTCTATATCATATGTCTAATATCCACTTGTAAGTGAGTATATACCATGTGTGTCTTTCTGCTTCTGGGATAGCTCACTCAGGATGATCTTTTCTAGATCCCACCGCCATTTGCCTGTAGGTTTCATGATTTCTTTGTTTTTAATTGCTGAGTAGTAGTCCATTTTGTAAATGAACCACAATTTCTGTATCCATTTCTCAGTTGAGGGACATCTGGGTTGTTTCCAGCTTCTGGCTATCACAAATAAAGCTGCTACGAACATGGTTGAGCAAATGTCCTTATTGAGTACTTGAGCATCATTTGGATATATGCCTAGGAGTGGTACAGCTGTATCTTGAGGTAGCACTATTCCTATTTGTCTGAGAAAATGCCAGATTGATTTCTAAAGTGCTTGTACAAGTTTACAATCCCACCAACAGTGGAGGACAGTTCGTCTTTCTCCACATCCTTTCCAGCATGTGTTTTCACTTGAGTTTTTGATCTTAGCCATTCTGATGGGTGTAAGGTGAAATCTCAGGGTCATTTTGATTTGCATTTCCCTTATGACTAAGGATGTTGAGCATTTCTTTTAAGTGTTTCTCCGCCATTCGATGTTCCTCTTTTGAGAATTCTCTGTTTAGCTCTGTACCCCATTTTTAAAAATTGGGTTACTTGATTTGTTGCTGTTTAACTTCTTAAGTTTTTTATATATACTGGATATTAGCCCTCTGTCAGATAAAGGATTGGTGAAGATCCTTTCCCAATCTGTAGGCTGTTGTTTTGTTCTGATGACAGTGTCCTTTGCTTTACAGAAGCTTTTCAGTTTCATGAGGTCCCATTTATTAATTGTTCATCTTAGAGCCTGTGCTGTTGGTGTTCTGTTCAGGAAGTTGTCTCCTGTGCCAATGAGTTCAAGGCTCTTCCCCATTTTTTCTTCTAATCGGTTTAGTGTGTCCATTTTTATACTGAGGTCTTTGATCCACTTGGATTTTAGTTTTGTGCAGGGTAATAAGTATGGATCTATTTGCATTTTTCTACATGTAGACATCCAGTTAGTCCAGCACCATTTGTTGGAGATGCTATCTTTTTTCCATTGTATGGTTTTGGCATCTTTGTCAAAAATCGGGTGTCCATAAGTGTATGGATTTATTTCTGGGTGTTCTATTTGATTCCAATGATCCTCCATTCTGTTTCTATGCCAGTTCCATGCAGTTTTTATAACTGTTGCTGTATAGTACATATAAGCTGTTTTTTAATGGTATAGTTATATTGCTATAACGTTAATTCATGCCTGCCATTTTCCATACTCCAAGGTGTGAGCATCCTCTGTCGAGCAGTTTTGACATTTAAGATTTATTTTTGTTTATTTGTCTGTCTGAGTATATGCCATGTATGTGGGTACCTGAGGAGGCCAGACAGGGTGTCAGATCACGTGGCACCAGAGTTACAGGTGTTGTGTGCTGCTTGATGTGGGTGTTAGGAACTAAGCTCTGGGACTCTGATATGGACCAATAATCATTCTTCAGTTACAGGGTCCTGAGAGAGAACCAGGGGACCAGAAGATAAGGGAGTAGAAAAGTTTGAGATCAGGAGATCTTGAATAAACTATATCTTATGCCAGGCAAGCTTATTAAGAACATCTTCTCATTATATTGCAGGGGAAATTGGGACAGAGTCAGCAAAAAGCTGACAGTGGGCTAAAAGTCAGCAGGAAGCCAGTTGAACAGTATTTTATGAGGGAGCACAGGCTGTCTCAAGGACTTCAGAGAGAAGCATGAGGCCCTAGAACTGACAATCAGTACCTTAGGAAGAGCCGAGATCTCAGACCTGAAGCCATAGCTATCCATGGCCCTGGCCTCTGGCCATTACTGGCTCTGCCAAGTATCATCCTGGTTTTAGAGGAGGAATTATGTCCTACTCCATACATCAGGGCCTCAAAGAAAGCATAGGATCAGCCTAGGCCTCAGCACTCTGGACCACTGAATCATCTCTCCAACCTAAGTTGTTTTTTTTGTGTGTGTATGTATTGCTGTTGTTTCGTTTTTTTGTTTGTTTGAGACATTCTCACGATACAGCACAGGTACCTCCTACATAAAGGAATTAAAGGTGTGTGTTGCCACGCCCAACTTCAAGTAGGTTTTAACAGGCACATACCTGCATCACAGATCTCTCCTGTTCAGATTCCCTGAACAATCTGCTTCCCAGGATGCTCATCAGACATCCAACCTCAGCTGTCCTGTAGTTGGACTGTCACTTCCCACCCTGATTGTGGCTCCACTTCAGCTGAGGCTCAGATCTGGTGCCTATAGATGCTGGATGCTGGGAAGGGTAGTGGTGGTTACTCAAGAGATTGTCTTTTGGATTGCTTTGACCCTCAGGACATTTGAGTACACTCTCCTCACCATAGTCAGAACATCTGTTTGTACTGTGTGCAGATCCTTTTGGTACTGAGACAGTTGAAAGAATGATCTTCTATATTGCCTTTGCCCCCAAGTTTATGCCTTTTCCTGGATAAAAGCTTTTTTTTTTTTTTTCTCTTAAATTGCCTACATAGGGAGTGTGGTTGCACCGACACTGGTACATAGGCGAGGGCCAGCGTGTCCTTGGGCTAGAGAGCGGGGCGTCGGTGTTCGGGATGTAACCTTTGTGGGGCCGACCAGCCCGGAGCGAATTAGAAAATGGGTGATGTTGAGAAAGGCAAGATTTTTGTTCAGAAGTGTGCCCAGTGCCACACTGTGGAAAAGGGAGGCAAGCATAAGACTGGACCCAATCTCCATGGTCTTTTTGGGCGGAAGACAGGTCAGGCTGCTGGATTCTCCTACACAGATGCCAACAAGAACAAAGGTATCACCTGGGGAGAGGATAGGAGTATTTGGAGAATCCCAAAAAGTACATCCCTGGAACAAAAATGATCTTCGCTGGAATTAAGAAGAAGGGAGAAAGGGCAGACCTACAGCTTGTCTTCAAAGGCTACCGATGAGTAATTCCACTGCCTTATTTATTACAAAACAAATGTCTCGTGGCTTTTAATGTGTACCATAATTTAATTCGTACATCAAAATTCAGATCATGAATGACTAACAATATTTTTGTTGGACAGTCTCAATTTAAGTAAAACTGACTTGTAGTAAAGTGGATATGACCCTTTTAAAAATAATCCAGTTGCACATAGACTGTCATGGCTCTCCCTTTCTCAAGATAAAATTGGACTTAAGTAGTAATGTTCTACTTTTCACAAAGATGGGGGTGTCACCTCAAACCTATGAAATGGTTTTGTACTTAGGTTTATATAAATGGACATATGAATATGTTTAAACACTGGGAAAACTCAGTCTCATTGTCTCAGAAGCAAGAAGACTCACCTGTGTTTCAACTTGTGCTCACTGGTCTGTTACAGGCAGTGGCTAAACGTCAGTAAGCAACTGTCTTTCTTGATGATGCTGTTTTATTTAGAATTCCCTATGTTAAGGATGCTGCCCTTTTACCACTGAAAGACACTGATTGTGGTTTGCGTAAGAGATCAAATAAAGAATATTTAATACTTTATAGTTCATCTATAAGTTAAAATGCTTTTTGAAACCAGCAAAAAAAAAAAATTGCCTACATAGGAAGTAAGATTCTTCATTGCTGAAATTAGACTTGGAATTATAAAAACAACCAGCTAAAATAGTATGTGAAATGTTAACACAGTGTATGACAACTCCCAGAGTGGAGACATGGGTGCACTAGGCTGACAGCCATGGTATTCAGAAAGGCTCTGTCTCTAACACAGGTTGACCATGGTTGCCCACCCTTTCCACAGGGATGCATTGAGTTCACTGGGTGCTCTAAACCTCTGTCAGTGCCTAGCTCTACACGTTCTGTAGTTTTCCTATTACATATGATAAAGTTTACCCTATGAATTAGGCACAGTAAGAGCTTAACAACTACAGTTAATAAGAAAATACAGCAGTTATAGCAATATATAAGTTAGGTGGGCGTGTTTCTCTCCATCTTAGAATAATTGTGTCACACTCACCCTTTATCCTCAGGTAACTGAAACCAAGAAACGCAAAACTACACAAGAGGGACTGCTATGAACCTAAATCACTGGTGGTCTTGTTTTTACTTAGTAGTAACACTTGGTAAAGCATTGTATGAGAATATCATTGTTGAGCAATTATTTCTCAAAGAAGCTCTTGCTCTTATAAGCAAAAATAAACTAAGGTTCTTATGGAATTTTGAATTGCTCTTTCTTAACCATTAAAGACCGGGTTAAAATAGTTTTCACTCAATTAATTCAGAGGTTGTTCAGAATGGAAGTTTTACTGTTAATTGGTTATTATAATGTTTTCTCAAATTTTTTTCTTTCATTTTTGTTGCAACTGTAGTGGCAAATTACTGTAGAATGTTCTGAATTTAGGATTCTCAGACAGGAAGGAAAAAATGTAGGAGGGATGGGCTTGTTTGTGTGAAGGTGATTATAGGCATAAGGCTATTGTGTAATTTAGATGCTGATTTCTGTAACCCCCTCCCCAATCTGCTTGCAGTCTTTGTTCTGACAATCTCCTGTAACAATTTTGTGTAAACACTGATCCCCAATTGCCCACTGATATGCCAATAAAGCTGAGCAAAGGAGAGAATAGGGCTGGACTTCCTGCTAGCCAGAGGAGGAGTTAGAAGAGGAAGAAGGGGAATCAGCCACTGGCAGATGTCCAGAAGGGACCAGGAGAAAGATCAGCAAGGGGAGCTACAAAGTATAAGTATTTCTGGAATGCACACTGGGAGGAGACCAGATTAGTTCAGAGGGTTAAGAGTAGAGTCATAACTGCTCAGTTATTTTGTTGTGAAGCTTATTATTAAACAAATGTAAAAGTCTCAATTATTTGTGTGATAGCCCGGTTAAGAGAGAAACTGAGAAACAAATACAGTTTTATAAAAATAACTCTTAATAGCAGGTTTTTAATGTGTGTGAGAGACAGGAAATGAGAGTATTACGGAGATCGTGACTTTGAAGTCTGACTGTTAGTAGTGTTTAAAGTTGCTGGGACAGAGATAAAAGGGTTCAGGCCAGCTCTTAAGAAAGACTTGTCTTATTTTAATATGTGACACTTTATTGAAGGTAAAGTATTACTGCCTTGGAAGAAAGTTCCTTGTCCTGTAGCATAGGAGGACAGACAGTAGCAAGTGTGTGATTAGTGCTGCCTCAGTAAAGACGGGGGTGTTGGGGGGCAGGGGAGACAAAAAGCCTTCATTTACACAGCATGGGCCAAGTTTACCAAATATCTTAGTTTTGAGTCACTATAGGGTCATTTTCTTCATTATATGAGTTCTCAGTCCTAAGCCAAACCTACCACTTTTTGTTTCTCTTTCAGACAAGGGTAGTGTCCACAAGGCCATAGTACCATCCTCAACCCTCTTGTCTGCTTGATTCATGCATTTGCCTATTTGTTTGAGATGTGTTTCTGTATCCTAGCTGTCTGGAAACCTGATATATTTATCAGGCTGGCCTCAAACTTAAAGACACCCCTTCACACACACACAAGCAGTTCTACCTTCTGAGTTCTGATTAAAGGTGTGCTGCCTGGTTTTGTATGTTTGTTTGTTTGAAGTGGTAAGTTTTTCTTTATTTCTTATGCATCCAGTATGACAGCTCACTGTCAGCAACCAAACAGTACCAAGTATGTTTACAGTCAAGAGGCACAGCACACTGCTTGCAGCTGTTTTGACTCTGACGTGTTGAGTTGCTACTGAATTAATGTACTTGTAAGGTTTTGAGCAGAGGTTAGCTCTGACACCTGGTTGGTGCTACACCTTTTTTCTTTGTTTCTGAATGACTCTTGACTTAGGATGACAAATTATACTTTGTTTTATTTAGAGATAGTGGCCTGTTAAATTATTGTTTAATATAAAATACTTTCTTTTCTTTCTATTTATGTCCTTTAGCTATTAAAGCTAATACATACCACAGTTGTAACAACAAAGAAAAATGCCCAGGCCTCAAGACAAGAGCCATTTACAGAGGATTTTATTAAGAAGCAGATTGAAGAATTCAACATTGGGAAGAGGCACTTAGCCAACATGATGGGAGAAGATCCCGAAACTTTTACTGAAGAAGATATTGACGTGAGTACAGTTGACTCCGATGGGAAAGTGGTTCTGCTGGATTATGGCTTTGGACAGCACTTTTCTTATTAGCATAAACTCTTTGGCTCTGTGACGTTTACATCAGGTTATCATAGTACGGGAAGATGCCTCTGTTGTGTCACTTTGGAAGCATATTGTTTCTTTTTCTTCCTTTCTGAGACAACATTATTTGAGTAATTTTTAAAATGACTTCAGCTTTGATTAGTTTACTTTGGCTTATTTCCTATTTGTTTTTATTTTTTTCTCTTCCCTGTGCTCTTTTCCTTGGCTAGAGAAAAAAAATTAATTTAATACTTGGAACGATAATTTCAAAGAGACATGCCACTCTATTTGAAGCCTCACAGAGTATGTTAACTTTTAGATCATATCCAGAAATGAGTGGTTTTCTTGATTTTTGATTCAAGGTCATAGAAGCCACTGTGAGAACTTGTACAGTATTTGGGAATGTTGTTTTGTTGTGTAGTTTAGATGATCATATGTGTGGTAATGGAAGTAGAGTCAAGGAAAATCCCATTAATAGGTCTTGGCCAGGATGTTTATTAAGTATATACTTGACTTTTCAAAATGAGCATGTGTTCTATGTATGAGCACTTTGCCTGTGTGTATGCATGTTTCTGGTGTGCACTATTGGTACCCACAGATGTTAGGAAAAGGCATCAGATCCCCCAGAACTGGAGTGACAGATGGTTGTGAGTCACCATGCGGGTGCCAGGAACTGCACATGAAGCCTCTCACAAGTACTCTTAACCACTGAGCCATCTTTCTTTTTGAGAATTTTGCATATGAGTACTGTATTAAAATTATTTCTACCTTTCCCTCTCCCCCTTCAACTCCTCAAATATCCTCTACTCTCAAATTTATGACTTCTTTATTGTTACACACACACATATACCCAGAGAGACAGATATAGATATAGATATGCACAAATGTGTGTATACACACGTGTATAGACAGGTGTGTGTAGACACACACACAAACACATACAGCCTGCCTACTGAGTCTGTTTAGTGTTGCTTTTATGTACTTGTGTTTAGGGCTGACTATTTGGGATTGAATAACCTATCAGAGGCTTGTCCCTGAAAAAACTAACCTGTTTGTTCATTTCTCCACTTTTGCCTACCCCCACAGCAGCCCCTGACTGCCTGTAGTCATGGGCCTTGTGAAATTCTCCCTCTTACATTGGCATGTTGACTGGTGGTATTGTTACCCAACCTTGTTTAGCAATGATGCTGTTGAGATTTCATAGGTGCAGCTTTTCTGCCCTGGGATTATGTACATGGCCACTTGTTTCCTACATTTTAACCAGTTGTAGATCTCTGTAATGGTCTCCATCTGCTGCAACAAGAAGCCTCTTTGATGAGGGGTGAAAGCTACTTCAGGCTGGGCTGATGCATGGGGTGGAAGACCCTGGCTGGCCATGGACTGTGGGGATGGCTGGCTGGGAAACACTTTCAGTTTTGCTAGATATCCCAAAAAAGATAGCAGGAGAATTTATCAACTCTAAATCTGGATCTTATTTTTTAAAAGCAAAATCTAACGGTTATATTTTAACTGAAGAATAACATTTTACTTACTCATTTTTGTAATTAACTTTCTGAGTGATATTAATATAGTCTGAGAAATTTATCATTAGATAATTCTGTCATTTTGCTTTTATACAAAGTAAGGTTATAATATTATCAGTCAATATAATTTATGGGACCATGTTCATATATGGTCACTGCCATTGACTGAAACGTTATTCACCATGTGACTGATACAGTTACCATGGGAATTGGTTCAAAATCCCCACTGATACCCAGATCTCATATAAAATGGTTATGTATTTTATATATAGCCTGTATATTTTCCTAAATGCTTTAAATTGATCTTTAAGTTGGTCACTTACCAACTTTATTTAACATAAAAGTTATTTATATATTTAGTATGTTGTATTTAGATAATAACTAAGGGGAAAAGAGTATGCAAGTTTTGTACAGATGTGATGGGACTTGAATTTCTAAAACACAGAATTGGCTGGATTGCTATTTTTAACCTATGATTTTTTTTGGTTTAATTTCTTTTAAAAATATCTTTATTTTATTTTTGAATGGTACAGAGTACCTTATTAAGCTCCAGACCTGCATTTTTGATTTAGTTAAAAGACATTCTTTAACTAACATTAAAAGAATGTCTTTTATTGAATATGTGAGGTAGGATCTTGAACTCACCCTGTAGCCAAGGATGATCTTAAACTTCCGATTCTCTGCTTTTCCTTTTGAGCCTTGGATTACATGCATGTTCCATCTTGCCTGGTTATGAGATGCAGAGGACAAAACCTAGTGCTTCATGTGTGCTAGGCAAGCATTCTAACCAAGAGAGCTACATCCCAGCCCAGAAGGATGTCATTGCCCTTGTAGGGATGGGTGATTCAGGATAGGGACCTTTTATAGTTATAGCTTATGGTAACCTAGAAAGTACCTGAGAAGATGAAGTGATTGAACTTGTCTCAGATAATACCGCTGTTGCTTCATTTTCCTGATATCTAGGTATCATGCACACATGCAAAACGGAAGATGCTTTCATTTGAACTTCAGACTTAGTCTTTCCTTGTATAGGCCTCATCTCATACCCCCAATTGTAGGCATCCCTTTCCTTTTTTTAATATGAACATTGGAAAGATTTTTTTTTTTGTATTTTTATTTGTGACTGTTTTGCCTGCATGTATTTATGTGACCAGGTATATGCCTGTTATCTGTGGAGGCCAGAAGAGAGCATCAAATTCCCCCAAACTGCTGTTACAGGTAGTTATAAGCCACCAATTGGATGCTGGGAACTGAACCCAGGTCCTCTGCAAGAGCAACAAATGCTCTTAACCACTGAGCCATATATCCTACTCCCAAGTTTCTATCATTTCCTTGTTTGGAGATATATAAATAGAATCATACAGCAGTCAGTATTTTGTGACTGGCTTCTTTCACTCAGCATAATGGTTTCAAGATTTGCCGAGTTTGTAACAGCATCTTGGTTCCTCTGTGTTACTACTTTTCTACTGCTGGGATGGATAACTTACTCATCAGTTGATGGGCATTTGGACTGTTTTTGTCCTCTGTGCACACTGCTGCTGTGAGCATGTGTGCTGTGAGTACATGTTTTTATGGGTCATACTTCTTTTGTATATCAACTTATATCATTGATGTCCCAGGGTCATGAAGATTTGCCCTTCTGTTTTGATTTAGGGATTTTATTATGATTTTACCTCTTACATTTAAGTTGTTGAATGAGGGGTCCAGCTTCTTCTTTTACATGTGATATTTAGTTATTCCAGCATCATTTGTCATAAGAAATTGTTTTCATGCATTGAATTCTTTTGTCATTTCATCAAAAATTATCATGTATACATAGATGTGAAGGTTTTATTTCTGAACCCTTGATTCTGTCTGTCTGTCTGTTGTTTTCTCTTGTTTTTCAGGACAAGGTTTCTCTGTAGCCCTACCAGGATGGCCGTAAACTCGTAGAGCCCTGCCTGCCTCTGTGGGGATTAAAGCTCCCACAGCCTGGCTCATTATCTGTATTTTTATTCTGTTGCCAGTGCAAGTCTGTTTGACTGTTGTAACTCTGCCCCGCTTCTCCTAAGATAATTTTGGTTATTGTGTGCCTCTTGAATCTTTGTAGTTTCTCGCTTTCTGCAAAAAGCCCCCTAGGGTTGTGGTTTGAAACTCTGATGAATGGCTAGATCAGTTTTGGAACGATTGCCACCTGAAGGTTAAATTGTGAGAACAACATGTCTGGCTAGCTTAAACTTTTAGCATCTCTTAGTAGTGTTTTGTAGTTTCCACAGTCTAAACTTGAAGCTTGTTAAACTTATTTCTTTTTATTTTTCTTTCTTTCTGTATTTTTTTTGTAAATACAATTATTTTCTTTCTCTATTCTTCAAGTATGTGTAATTGCTTTTTTTTTTTTAACAAAGCTATCTGTTGTGCAAATTGATCTTAAATCTGCAGTATTGCTGAGAAGCTTTACTGAGTCTTCAGTTGATTTCCTAGGATTTCTGTTGTATCACCTTCAGGAAATACATAGTTTTATTTCTTTTCTATCTGATGCCTTTTGATTTCTTTTTCTTATCTGCTTTTTTCTAGCTGAACAGAATGTGAGGGCAGACATGCTCATCTTGTGATGGGGCTCAGAAGTGTTCATTATTCTGCACTTATGTAGGAAGCTAGCCACAAGTGCTTATCACATTCAGCAAGTTAATTTTCATACCTAGTTTGTTGAGTCTTTTTGTTGTTAACATGATGAATATTGCTTAACACTTTTTCTGTGACCATATGTTGTCTTTTCTTTTATTAATCCACCTAGTATGTCATGCTAATTAGTATTCAGATATTAAAATAACCTCTGTGTTCATGAGATAATTTCACTCCATCAGTTTGTGTAATTTTATGTATTTATGAATTTGGTTTGTGAACATTTTGTTGAGTATTTTTGTGTCTGATACTAGTTCATAGCTCTTTGGGTTTGGGGTCTTTTTCGAGACAGGGTTTCTATATGTAGCTCAAGATCCACATGCCTCAGCCTCCCCAGTGGCAAATTATAGCTATGTGCCAACATGTCCATGCTGATTATCTTCTGCTGTGCATGGAACATAAGTAGCCTTTTGAAAGGAAGAAACCACTCCACAGTTTCATTGTTCCATTTAAAGAATAAGCGCTTTCTGGAAGTGTGGCAGATAGTGAGGAGCAGTAGAACATCATTCCACATTTGCTGTGTTAGCTAACAGGCTTCCAGATGTGCCCGGGTCCTCAGAGCAGCAGCAAGGAGGTGCTGTGCCAGCTGCTGTGGCCACAGACCAAAGCCAGTGTCTCCTTGGACTTGGTTTAATTAAATGAACAGAGGGTTTATCCATAGGGGGAGAGAAACATTTTCATACTATATTAAGAATTAATTATGTTTTTTAGAGTTGCTAGTTCATTGCCTAAATGTCTACTCTGAATATTAGTTTGGGAAATTAAAACTTTTTTGTGAATGGTTACTTTATTGTAGACATGTCCTATAACTTCATTCAATTGCCTCATTAAAAGTTTAGGTTACCTATAATTTTAACATGTAAATTAAGTGACATTGAGACTGCTAGTTATTTTTTTTATATTTTCTTTGAAATTGATTTTTCATATTATTTTGCCAGTGGTGAAATAGCAAGAACCCCTAACATTATATTATGTAGTTAGGCAAATATACTTAAGACTTAAAACCACTTTTTATGGAATAAAGAATCATAAGATGTTTTTGTTGAGGTGTCAATGATAGGTACACATCTGAAGACCATTTAGTCTGTTGTTTTACTAACATTTAGCTTTAGCCACCTAAGCAATGAAATCATGAATTAATATGAAAAACATCCTATTGCTTTAAAAAATAGACTCTGAAAATGGAGTTGGATTTTTGTAAGGAATATAAATGCACAGCATGTAGAATGTAGATATTATATTAATGTTGTCTTTGTGATAAACTCATTAGAGTAGAAGCATTACAGGAAGCTGTAGAACCTGGGCTGAGGAGGTTCCTTGCAGGGTTTCTAGTGCTGTAATGTTGAACAGGTCACATTGATTTTCTCTTGAGAATATAAGGAACGCAAGCATAGTACAGTTTACTGTTCTTATCACTATCAGTAGTTAAGAAACAGTCTGCTGCAGCTAGAACCATTACCTAAGCTCCAATTGCCTTTGCAACACTGTGCCTTCCTCAGGACTGTGCTTGACTGAGTGGCTGACATACTGTTGAGTACAGTGATGATCGCTGATGGATTTAAAGGGAGAGTGCCTGATATCCTGTAGGCTCATGTGGCTTGCCTAGCTTCAAATCCAAAAGCCCATATGGAAGTAAATGTCTGCCATTTCCTTGATACTGTTGATATAATTGTGCTGTGTGTGCTTCACTGGGTCTCACATTTTATTACAATTAACTCGGCCTTTTACTAATTTTAGTGGATTCGCTTTGACATTTTAGAAGGAGATGTAAAAGCAGGAACAGACAGTGACAACCTTTCCGTCAAAGCTTGCTGTTATCTACTCAGCATGGTTTCTGGTTTCCTCTTATCTTTATAAGAGGCATTATCTGGAAGGAAAACCGGGTAGGTGATGGGCTGTATCTGGCAAATATCATGTGAAAAGCTGCTTAGGTATTTCCAAAGACAGAACAATTTATCAAAATAAAAATAAAAATCAGCCACTGCATTTGTTGTTATGTAGACATTTAATGCATTTCTCTAATATGTTTTTATTTCTAATATGTTAATTAAAAGTAAATACTGTAAATATTCCCATTTTTACTATGATCAGAGTTTAATATTTCACAAAATGGAGTTTTGTGGTAAGGGAAAAACTGCCATATAACAAAAACCTGTTTGTGAGGCACTATCAAGGCCTTGACTCACTCTCACATTTTAATCTTCACAAACAGCCCTAAAGTGTCTTCAGTTGTGAGCGGCGTTTATCTGAAGGCTGTGCTTGCACAGTTTTCAAGATCAGTATTTGGGGTTAGCAAATACTGATGGCTTCTGAAGTCAATTGCAGAGTGAGTGTCAATTGCCTTTCTGCTCTGGCTGCTGACTTTTGGCTGCGGCCTATGGTGCAGGGTTGTCCGTGTTGTGAGTGGTCAGGCTTTGCTCTCTGTTAGTGATTCTTGCCCTCACTTGCCTGTAGAGCATCGGTGTATCCACTTCTTGCTGCGCCTGCTAGCTAAGCTTCAGGCATAACTGGATTTGTTAGGAATGTGAATTACATAAGAGAGCAATTCATTTCTAGTTTACAAAGTTACCGTAGAGAATTGAATTTGAAGAGAAATATGGCTTTACTGCATGTCACACAAATTTATGTGTGAAAATAATTTTCAACTAATACTACTGTTTCTTAATGAGTCATTTTAAAGGATACTAAGTGTCTTAGTAAAAATAAAAAGAAATCCGATGAATTTTTTTAAATAAAAGCAGTTCTTGACACTATTGGTATTAACTTCAGAATTATATCATTTTGTTATTTTTAAGGCTACAGTAATATATGTCTGGAATTTCTTATTAATTACTTGCTATTTCTAACTATGCTGGTACAAACCTGCAATCCCAGAATTTGGGAGAGAAAACCAAAGGCATTCCTTTGTTCCAGGTGTGAGGCTAGCCTCAGCTACAGGAGACCCTGTCTGAAACAACAAAAGTTTAAAAAACATTGCTGCAATTATTCTTGATCTTTGTATTAAATTATGTGAGAAATGTATCTTTCGATTTTTTAGGCTTATTTATTTTTGCTTTCTGGGTATGAGTGATTTGCCCACATGTGTATTTGCACATTCAGTGCCTGTGAAAGCTAACTGAAGTTGTAAGATCCCCTTGTGACTGGAGTTACAGAAGGTTGTGAGCTACCATGTGGGTGCTGGGAATCAAAGTTGGGTTCTCCAAAAGAGCATCCAGTGCTCTTAACTACCGAGCTATCTTTCAGCCATCATCTTAGTATAATAGCGATAGTGATTGACAGAGATTTCCCCTTACTTCAATATAATAATTTAGTATTTGCCTACTAACTTTAGGTGGTGCACTGAAAAGAAGCATAATAACCTTTGGCTCTCACCCACTGAGTGGGTCTGGGCTACTGAGAATCCTCAGAAGCTAAAGCAGAAGTCCAGATCTGTGCAGACAGTTAGTGGTGTGGTGGTATTGTCCTGTCTGTTCTAGAACTCACGATGTAGACCACATTTTGATGGGTGTAAAGTTATTTTGTCTACAGCAGTTCATGATTTTAGCAGGAGTATATCGGTGGAGCAACACGTGAGGGTGGACACCTCACAGCGCAGGTCCAGCTTCCTTCCTGATCCAGGGCAGGAAGTGGTGAGTGGTGGGCCCAAAATCTGTAGACGTTATGAACACTTGGACACCTTGTCCTGCTAGGGTAGACATCAATAACACCGATACTGCCTGCCAGGCTGCCGTGTGTTGATGAGCTTCTTAATCTTTCATCTACATCAGAAACTATTGTGTTACAGCCATGCCCTGATACCGTATGTGCCTTTACACTAAACACTAGTGATAAATTTATGGTAGGACATTGACTTAATATTAACTATGGTGAATACAGGCGTGTGTTCCTATTTACTAATGCCTTTATTTGGGAGTGAAGAGTTAAGCTCCGCATTACTGTAGATTTGAGGAAGAGAGCCAGCAGACTGATATATAACACTGCTGAAGTCTACCAATTACTTTTTAATTGGTATTATAGACCTCATTCTAAAACCAGAGTGTTTTATTCTCCTCAGTGTGAATGTGCTGTATGAAGTTTCTCTAATTGATTTGCTGTGCCCATTCCATTTGATGTATCATTTTTCACAATATTTCATAATTTGTGCTCACTTCTAATGAACAGAGTCGTTAGGACAGGCATGTCTAAGTACAACTGACAGCTAACATTAGGTGCCAGATGCAGTTTATAAAGCTATGTAGAACTGTGGAGAACAGTTTAAATAAATTAGCACCTGTACATTAGTCTCACTTGCTGGTAATTTATAAGCGAATCAGTAGAGATGACATTTAGGTAAGTCATTGATCAAGTTAACAGCTGCAAACCCACTGCCCAGCTGGGATATCTAATTAATAGAGATTGCATTCCTGACCTGGTGCTTCTCCTGGGCTGAGCCTGCAATTCGTTTATACTTTTGACTGAAGCCTGAGAGTGTAGTCAGATATAGTGCCTTTATTTTAGGAAACTGCAGAATTGCCAATATTATGTTTAAAACAAAAATTACACATTTGAAAAGGGGTATTTACTAATGACGTTAACCTTATCACGTGACTTAAATTATTGCAGTTTATATTCTTTGTCGTTTTGGTTGTCCCTTTTGTTTGGGAGTTGGATTACGCATCCATGTCATACTATAGTGTACTAAATATTTAAAGGGTTTTTGTGTGCTTAAACTGAATGTCTGTTCTGTTTGTGTGTGTGTGTGTGTGTGTGTGTGTGTTGGAAAGGGGAGGGCAGCCAGTCATTGAACCTAAAGTTTACATGTAACAATTTCTTAACATGTGACATTAGTTTAAAACATCAAAGAATTTTGCCAATTTAAGTTCATACAAATTGGAATGTCAGGTAAGAACTATTTAGAATGCACAAGCAAATGCCCTTTGTTTCCTGTTTCTCTAGCTAATGCTTTTTTTGCGTGAATTTAAAACTGGCAGCCGTAATTGTAGAATAGACAGAGGTTTTGTACTGTTTTGGCATATGTACATATGTATTGGAGGTTGTTGAACAGCAGTGGATATAATGCACACCATGCCCAGAGTCTGGTTCTTACATGGAGAAAGTCTCTTAAAACACCCGTTAGAAGTCAGAAACAGACAGGTGTTTGGCCAGCAGTGCCATTTGAAGCTTCTTGAAGAATCATTAGCAGAGTTCCAGCTGACAACCCTAGTTTTCTTTGTGTGGAAGATTTGTTATTTCCTAGTTTATGTAAGTATGTTGAACGTAGATTGCTTAGGAAAAGAATTATGACAGTTTGGTTAGTTCTGTAGTAGTTGGTGAATGTGGTCCAGTTAGACTTAAGTCACAATTTGGAAATGAAGTACCTACCCCTTTTTTTAAGATACTTGAGGGACTGAACCGCTCACTCTGTCATGATTGCTAACTCCCACTAGCACTGGGAGCCAGCACAGTGCAGTGGAAGTGAACAGCTCATGAGCAGAGCATTTTCTTCCTCACTTTCCTGGATGGGCTTCTGGCTGGCCAGACTTACCTATCATAATAGTGAAATTTTACATTATTTGTTAGGCCAATATAGATGTTTAAAGGAACATAATCTTTATCCTAGTTAAAATTTTTATTTGTGTTGCCACTTGAGTTTTTGATCTTAGCCATTCTGATGGATGTAAGGTGAAATCTCAGGGTCGTTTTGATTTGCATTTCCCTGATGACTAAGGATGTTGAACATTTCTTTAAGTACTTCTCTGTCATTTGATATTCCTCTATCGAGAAATCTGTTTAGCTCTATACCCCATTTTTTAATTGGATTACTTGATTTGTTATATATTCTGGATATTAGCCTTCTGTCAGATATAGGGTTGGTGAAGATCCTTTCCCAGTCTGTAACCTGTCATTTTGTTCTGATGACAGTGTCCTTTGCTTTACAGAAGCTTTTCAGTTTCATGAGGTCCCATTTATTGATTGTTGATCTTAGAGCCTGTGCTGTAGTGGGGTCAGGAAGTTGTCTCGTGCCAATGGGTTCAAGGCTCTTCCCCACTTTTTCTTCTAACAGGTTTAGTGTGTCTGGTTTTATGTTGAGGTATACGTATGCTGGAGAGGATGTGGAGAAAGAGGAACCCCCCTCCATTGCTGTACAACTTGGAAATCTATCTGGTGCTTCCTCAGAAAATTAGGTATAGTGCTGCCTCAGGATCTAGCTATATCACTCCTAGGCATATATCCACAATATGCTCAAGTACACAAGGACATTTGCTCAGCCATGTTTGTAGCAGCTTTATTCTTAATAGCCAGAATCCGGAAACAACCCAGATGTCCCTCAGTTGAGGACTAGATGCAGAAATTGTAGTACATTTACACAACGGAATACTACTCAACAATTAAAAACGAGGAAACCCTGCTCCTTCAATGTCCTCTTTCTTGTTTATCTTCTTGCTAGGCCACAGAGGAAGACATTGCAGCCAGTCCTGAAGATACCTAATAAGTTAGGGTCAAATGGAAGGGGAGGAGGACCTCCCCTATCAGTAGACTTGGAAAGGGGGCAGGGAGGAGATGAGGGAATGAAGGAGGGGGCTACCGCTGGGATACAAAATAAATAACCTGTGATTAATATAAAAAATAAGAATTATTTTAAAAAATGAAAAAACAAACAAGGAAACCATTGCAGGCAAATGGTGGGAATTAGAAAAAATTATCCTGAGTGAGGAAACCCAGATGCAGAAAGACACATATGGTATATACTCACTCATAAGTGGATATTAGACATATAATATAGGATAATCATACTAAAATCTGTACATCTAAAGAAGCTAATCAAGAAGGAGGACAGTAAGGGGAACAGGGGCTGTCTCTGACATGAACTCAGTAGCTGGCTCTTTGATCACCTCCCCCACCCCCTAAGAGGGGCAGCCTTACCAGGCCACAGAGGAAGACTATGCAGACAGTCCCAATTAGCTAGGGTCAGAAGGAAGGGGAGGAGGACCTCCCCTATCAGCGGACTTGGAGAGGGGCATGGGAGAAGAAGAGGGAGGGAGGGCAGGATTGGGAGGAGCCGAGGGAGGGGGGCTACAGCTGGGATACAAAGTGAATAAATTGTAATAAATAAAATAATTTATTTGATAATAGCTTTCTGTCCTCGACCATATTTATTATTTGTTCTTTGTAACAATTACTTTGTTTGAAATAACTACCTGGGTGTGGTGCTCACTTGGTCTCATTATTTCTAAGTTTAAATAATTATCTTCAGTATAGGTTGCTTAGATAAAATATTGGGAGGTGTGCCTGCTGGAGGAAGTGTGTCACTGGAGAAAGGCTTTGACATTTGAAAAACTCACCATTTCAAGTTCACCCTCTGCTTTGTGGCTCAAGATGTGCACCGTCAGCTTCCGGCTGCCATCGCCAGGTCTGCCACTTGCTGCCACTTTTCCCTGCCGTGACAGACCCTTATCTCTTTGGAACTACAAGCCGAATAAACTCTTTGTGTAAGTTGTTTTGGTCCATGGCGTGGAAGCAGTTGAAGGATTGAGAGAATAGCGAGGCTGGACAGAAATCTCTGGAAAGAGGGCTGTTATAGGAAGTAGTATTGCCTAAGGACAGGATTGGGTTTGGGAATTGAGAATTGTATATTGGTCTAGGTGCTGCCATAATTTGTGTAGTCTATTTAGTTGGCTTGTTTACATTAGTTTGCTCACAAATGTCACAGCAATTGGTAAGCTAAGGAACCCTTTGTGTAGCCATAAGTCTTGTGGAAGACAGCAGTGACAGGGTGGGAAGAGGGTGTTTCTTTGACAGAAATGACAGCGCGGGAGGACGGAACACATGACACTCCACAATAAGGAAAAGGAACGAGCTAGAGGTTACAGGGGCTGCCCTCGCTTCAGTTCTGGAGAGCTGCGTGGGTTGTAAAGGGGGGGTGGAACTGCAGTGTGGCAGACAGTAAGCTCAGGCCCTGGCTTGAATGGAGGAGCTGAGTGGTAAGAAAACCAGGTGGGAAGTGCTGCTGTAGCAGTGAACTGAGCGCTTGGCTCCCGGATGTGACACTACAGATTGTTTTGTCTCCTGACAATGAAATTGGAGGCCATATCTTACTCATCTCTCTAAACTGTCAACTGCCTAGAACCAGGTTGGGGTAAATATTTGTTAAATACACCTTACCAAGGTAAATAGTTCATTTCTTTGGGAATTTTCTTGTTAATTTTACTGCTAAATGGCTGTGTACCTTTAAAGCCAGTGAAGTTTAAGTCTGTACACTGAGCAAGCTGGAAGAACATATGCCAGGATTAACTCTCAGGTATCAGCTCTGACTCAAGTGGTTTTGGACTGTGTATTGTTACTTAACTGAGGATTCATCTGTAAGACAGAGTTAATAAGTACATGAGGTACCCTTAAAATAATATGAGGAATAACACGGTTTCTATAACTGGAGATTTTGTGCTTATGTAGCATTGAGTGCATGTCGGCCCTGCTTTTTTAAAGTGTCTTAGTTAGCCCCACAGCCAGCGGTCAGGTCACACGGCTTGGTGCTTTCCGGTCTCCATCCTGTTCTTGTTCACTGCGCCCTTTCTCTGCAGTGTGATGAAAGTCAAGGTTTTCCCATTTATGGCACGTAGTGTTCTGCCCCAAACTGTTCAACACCACACTAACGAAAAATCTTGTTCTTATTCATTATTTATTTAAAATATGAATTCACTTACATTTTAACAACTGTGTGCTAAGTGGTAGTTAAGTGAACCCAGAAAGCAACAAAATTATTTTCTCAGTAAAGCCAGTGGGTCCTTTGTTTGCTTCAGAATTTGTGGGGGGAAGTCTGCATAGAATGCCTATAGGAGCCAAATGGGAGTAATAGGTTAGGTCATGTCAGTGCCATTCTCTGCACACTAAGCGGAGGCAGGCAGCATGCTGAGGACCTTTTTGAATATTTGGGATGTTGTCTAACTTGATTTACAGACAACTGGCTTGTTTTATTTACTGTTCTCTCATTCCATTTTTTATCTGTTACCCACTTTTTTTTATCTTTTAGCTAGATTATAATACTGGGTTTCTCTTTTTAAGTTAGAGCCACTTTTCACTTGAATTTCAGAACCATCATGCTCATTGTTTGCTTGTTCTTATGTTTGAAGAGGTGGTTTTAAACTGCCCTCTATCAGGTAACTTTCTCATTATTTTTCTACTTCTTACCATGCTTGAGCAATATAAAAGTGCGATGGAATTCTTGTGTTTCCGTTTCCCTTTAGGGTTATTCAGTGATCACGTGATTTAGTCAGTGTAGTGAAGGTGGTGCCAGCGATAGCCTGCTGCTCATTGGAGGATGAATGGCGTGTGAGCTGACAGGTGTACTTAATCTTCTGTGCCTGTGCTGTTGTAACCTGGGCCTTGCCACAATGCTGACAACTTTGGAGCCGCTTTGTGGATGTGAGGACAAGGCCTCACAGATGCTTTGGGCCAGTGATGGCCTTCTTCAGACAGGTTGGGTGTGGGAAAATCTGTATTATTATAAAGTATTAACTTTGAAATGTTTCAAATTTCCATGAGATATGTTTATTGAATACATGTTCTTCATATAGCTAAATCTGTCAGTGTTTTCTACATTTCCTTTGCCTCTGTGTAGAAAATTTGAGTGACCCATTGAAAATCAGGTTTTACAAGCTGAACTCCTAAACACTGAAGTAGATATACCTTTTATGCCAGTGTCTCCCACTGTACAGTTTTCACTTCTATTATAAAAATTCTGTAATGTCATTTATGTAAATGCTCTATATTTAAAATTTCTAGATTGTACTTAGTTGTCTAGTTTTTTAGATTCTAGACCCCCTGCTCAGTTGTTAGACACTCTGGAGTTGTGCTTGCTTCCTCACGCTCAGATGTAAAAGGCATGAAAGAAATCCTCAGCTGGGGTACCCTTTCATCTCCACCCCGGAAAGTGCAGTTTTCCATTGTTGATGATGTGACTGTCCTTTGCTTCCTTAGTAGTTCCATTAGAACTCTTGTAAAACTAACTTTTCTCTTTTTTCCTAGCATGTAATATGGAGGTATGGCAGTTTGAATGAAATGTTGTCATAGTGTTTGGCATTTGAATGCTTGATGCCTAGTTGGTTGCATGTTTTTGGAGGCTTAGGATATCTGGCCTTGTTGAAGAAAGGATGTCCCTGGAGGTGGGCTTCGAGAGTGAAAAGACTTGTGCAATTGCTGCTTTGATCTTGCTTCATACTTATGGTTTCAGATATGAACTCTGAGCTGTTGTACTAGTTGCCATGCCTTACTGCTGCCACGATTCCCCGTAATGACGGTGGTGATGGACTTTTATTCCTTTGGAACTCTAAGTCAAAATAAGCTGCCTTTGTCATAGTGTTTTGTCATAGAATGGGAAGGTAACTAACAAAGTAGGGTAATATTTGAGTCTGAGTTTTCTGGTCCTTGATGGCCTGTCAGCAAGGGACTTGCTAATCTTTTCCTGAATTATGACTGATCTAGAAATTTTAAAGTAATGGGCTTTCTACCTGTGCCATCCCTTCTACTTTTATGCTTGGTACTTCTTGTTAAGCAGTTTTCTCTTTCTCCCTGCCCCTCCCTCCAGTGTGTATGTGTACCTGCCTACTAGACTTACATATATGTACACCTGCTTAGGTGCTGTAGGGCATTGTCATTCTTTGTTCAGATTGTCCTGGGGAAGGGGCTGGTGACAGTTGTCCAAGCACTGGTGTAAACGGGAATGAGCCAGGAGTCCTCGGAGATGTGTGTGACGGGAGAGCACTTCTGCGGTAGAGACTCATTTGAAAAGTGCAGGCTACAGTCTCAGCAGGGTCCGGGTTGGTCAGTGTGGAGTGCAGTTCAGTGTGAATGAAGGCCCATGTTCAGTCCTCAGGATCAAGGTAAAATCTCAGGGTAAAACACCAAGGGAACCATGGTAGCCGCTTGCTTGAGTGGAATTGACCCCCAGATGTATGTGTTGGGAGATCTGTCCCCGCTGAGGGCTGTTGAGGGAGATGGTAGGACTCTTAGAGGCGGGGCACTACTAGGAGAAGTAGGACCTACAGGCTGTGAGGATGGCAAGCCTTGTCCCCAGCCCTTTAGTCATTTCCTCCTGCTTCCTGACCACCATAAGGTAAAAGTCTCTGCCCCACTTTCCAACATGATATTCTGCTTCCGCTTAGAGCCAAAACAGTGGATCTGGCACACCTTACTGGAATGATGAACCAAGATAAATCTGTCCTTTAAACTGTTTCTTTCCAGCGTCACAGTGACTGAAACACTGCTTGTTGCAGTGTTCTGCCCTGGCCTGGAGTTGGAATGGCTACCCTTGAGCACAGTGCCACAGGGTAGGATAGCAGCACCTCTAGTTTTCACTTGCAAAGGCAGACTTCTTGTGATAGCACATCCTAGGAGTGACACCCTTCATGTTGGCACTTGAAAGTTGTCAGTAGCCAGGTTAATAATTATCCGTTTTGTTGTTATTTTCTTTTTTTTAGGGATGTTTAGTAATTTTGCTTTGCCATTTGAACTGACATAACATATATGAAAACTCTAGTTCAATGTATGATATGCAGTAAGCATTTTATAACGGTATAATTGAATGTGTTTTCACAACAGTTGTTAATTAACATTTGTATATGTTTTCAGAGAGCTATTGCTTACCTTTTCCCAAGTGGTTTGTTTGAGAAGCGAGCCAGGCCAATGATGAAGGTAATCCTAACTACTTATTAAAGAATGTCTCTTATGTGTTATACAGGCTGCCCAATAACACTTTACATTTATTTTACAGCATCCTGAGCAAATTTTTCCAAAACAAAGAGGTAAGTTTGCTCAAGACTGAGATGATTCATTTTATTTTTTGTTTACTACAGTTTTGGGTTACACATCAGCAGTTTGTTACGGTGGATGTGACATAGGTCAAAAATAATCTATATAATAATTAGTGTCCTGAGTTTGCAGATTCTATGTAGGATATGAAAGTTAGATCAAGATAAAGCTTGTGTGTTAATGACACACTAATTACTTGCCTTCTGCATCCCACTCGGCATCTGTAAGGAAGCATTTGGGGGTGTAGATCTGATGACTCATTCATCTCTCATTTCTGTGAAGTCTTCCTGTTCTTCTTTTTTAGAGACATAACTTCACTGAATATAGTGTTAATCCTTCTTGTTGTTCTAGCTCCTTGCCTTAGCCTTCTGTGTAGAAAGGGGTCACAGGCCTGTTCCATTCGCCCCACTTGACTTAAGCCTCCTTCTGTCCTAGCGCTTCATTCATTCTTTTAAAGTAGCTTTAAACTCGTGTGTGTATGTGTGTGTGTATAGGCATATGCATAAACATACAGGCATGCACACATGAAAATCTGCAGACAACTTGGAGTAGTTGGTTCTCTGCTTGCACCAAGTAGGTGCCAGGACTCAAACCTGGGTCATCAGACTTGATGGCAGATGCTTTACTCACTGAGCCCTCTCTTCACTCTTTCAAGTAACTTTTATATTGGATTTGTTATAAGTATTTTAAATCTCTTTCTAAATGTCCTATGTTTCATATTTCTCATTTCTTAGTATGATTGACTGTAACATGTAACATTTGTTTCACAATAGCTTTTGAAAAAAATGAATGAATGCTGTATACAAGTGTACATGAAGTTTGAAGATGTGTCATTTATAGTGCAGTCAGTATGAAACACAGTAACTTGTACCTACTGGTTTTTCTGATTAATGTTTGGACTAGCGGCAATTTATTCTTCCCTTTCTCACTGGTTTCTCTTTTCTCCAACTGTTTAGGCTTCCCACCTATATCTCTCCATCTCTTAATTCTCTTAGCATGTCTCTTGTCTCTTCTGCCCTCTGAGGTCTCTTGGATCCTTGAAATCATACCGGTTCTTAGTATTATGTTCTCATTATTACTAGCAGCAGGAATATGACACAGAAGCTTCAGGCCATCCCTGCAAAATGCCCATGTGTGATTTTGAAAATACACCAATATTGCTAGACTTGTCTGACATTGCAGCTAAGTATATTTAACAGTGCTCTTTTAGAAATAGCAGAAGTTATGTTTTATGCTGTCAATTTTATTGTAGTTTTCATACAATAAATCAGTTTGTACGCATTTAAAAAAGTAACAATGAACTTTAGATTTAGATAGATTGTGGTAGAAGTACCACTTGATTTATTGAAAGATGGAAGCGTCTAGGTTGAGTTAACATAAAGCACCTGTCATGTAAAGTGGTAAAAATATTGGGGAGAATAAAGGTACATACCAGGTTGATGACAGAACCAAGAAGGGGCACTGACTGATACTGGACAACCTGGAATTGGAGGAGGCTAGGCGATGGTTCAGTGAGTGGTAATTTGTATTGATAAAACCTGTTGCTCAGTAGTGGGTTTGATGACCTTGAGCCTTTCTGTTCCAAGCACTTAGCACTGAAAGGTTAGAAAGCAGTGATGTTAACTAAGGCTAAAGAATTCAAATGATGTGTCATGGTTTTGTAGTTGTAGACACAAACCCAAAGAGTATGGTTTCTATGCAGATGACTACCGAATAGTAATACAGTTTTGCATAGTGAAATGAAACATTGAGAAAAAATAAAGTCTCAAGAGTAGAAGTTTTATCAGTTAAGTTTTCTGATTTAAAATCAATAGAACTCTATCACTGTTGGATTAAAGAATCAAAATTGCAATTACACTCTTTGGAAGTATTTGACAGTTCTCATCAAGTTCTGTTGAATAGACTCATTGAGAGAGGGGGGGAAGGGTGGGGAGAGTGAGTATATGAGTGTGAGTGAGCCTTGGTCTCTTGTGTGTGTGGGGGGGGGTCGCGCGCGCGTGCATGAACCTTGGTCTCTGTCTGCCAGGCAGACAAATGCTGTACCATGAAGCTGTCTGTGGTCCACTATACCATTGGCAGACAAATGCTGTACCATGAAGCTGTCTGTGGTCCACTATACCATTGTTAAGTGGCAGCGTTCACAGGCTGCTCTAAGAACATAAGCTAGCTAAACTGTCTGAATATAAAACAGTAGCATCATGCTAATTGGAAAACTCTTCCAACATATAACAACAGCATTTATTGAAACTTTAAGAGTAAGCCAGGCACAATTCTAAGTGCTTCATGTTTTATCTCAAAACTTTCATAACAGTTTTTTTTAGGTACATTTATTTGCCCCATTTGCCTAGACAGGAAGTGGCTGGGCATGTGGCTTGGCTCAAGTAGTGATGATTTATGGTGTAAATGTGTGATCACCACACTCTCAGACAGATAGCTTAAAGACTAATTTAATTGCCACAGTTATGTCAATTAGGAAAATTTTGGGTAGACTAAAAGCCAGCCAGGCCACATGTCATCAGGATTAGTGAACAAGTTATTATCCCATCATGGGTGAGTCAGTGGTTCTGTTAGGCCTTGAAGTAATAGAGAACTTGCTGTATGTAGTGTTGTCGACCAGAAAAGAACAAAGGCTTCTGGCTCACCTGCAAAATCACATAGTTATTAAATTTGGACAGGAATTAGATAAAAAGTAAGTAAAGCTCCCTATTCCTCACTGCAAACCCTGGAAAAGCAGGGTCTCATTGTATATTCTTAGCTAACCTAGAACCTGCTATGTAGAACAGGCTAGCCTGAAATTCAGAGAGATTTGCCTTTGCCTCCTGAGTGCACAAGGAGAGCAGTTTAAGAGACCGCCAGAGAACATTTCTCTCAGAATTTTAAGTATGGCTTAACATCAGTTGGTGTATTAATGTAATTCTCTTTTGATTCAAGGAGAAAACATTTACATAGAGAAAACAATAAAATGGAGCCTTTTATTTTTGGTAAAAAAGTTTCAACTACAAATGTAAAGAAGCTTTCTTGTTTGAGTGGGACTTTTCATGGCAAAATAGAAACATCAAATCTTTAAATATGTCATTAAATCCCATTGCATTCAGATATAGCATACATCAGTTATCAACAGTTATTTGGCAGCTTAACCATTGTAATTTTAGAAGAAACACACAGGCCTAGGTGTTTATGCAGCTCAGCTGTAGATGCCTAGCATGCATGAAGTTCCATCCCCAGCACCACGTACATAGTAACTGTATAAAGAGAATAGGTCAAAACCAAATAATTAGGGAAATTAATGGCACACAGGACCATGTGGCAAATTCAAAACCACAGGAGACAGAAGCTATGGGTGTAGATCAGTGACCTAGCATGTGCAAGGCGCTGGGTCCAGTCCTCAGCAGCAGAACAAACAACAGGAATACCAGGAAATCCAACTACTGTTCATAGCTTATGGTTGCTTGCCGAGAAAAACTGATAAAGTGTAAGCAAAAAACTGTATTAGAGCATTACTGGTAAGTTATTATTTGGGTGCCTGAATTCACAACATTAAAATGGAATTGTTCTGAAAATTTTAAGTCAATTCTTAATAAAAGTGCTTATGCCTCAGAAGAGCTGAGGCTAAAATGTAAAACATGGAAATTATGTGAGGATCTTGCCACCCAGTGACACAGTGACATTATAGTGGCCAAAACCACACAAGAAAAAAAAATCATGGAGTTTGATGTGGTGCTAACCCATGAATTGCTCTCTTTTTCTTTGGGGAGATACAAACCCTCTTAGAAATACTAAGTCCAGCTATGGTAATGCATGTCTATGTATGTGTGTAGACATGGGAAATTTTGTGTTTTTTAATCCGTCTTAAAAAATATTGACAAACAAATGTTTCCAGACAATGAAATCTAAATTAAGACATTAACATATGCCAAATTCTGGAGCCAGATCTGGCGATTCACTCTTATAATCCCAAAACTCAGAAGATTGAGGCAGGAATATTACCAGGAATCTGAAGTCAGCCTAGCCTACAGAAAGAGGTATTATACCAACCTTAACCGTCTCCCTGGAATCAAAGAAAATTTACTCTTTAGAACTGTAGACAGATGAAACAGCTAGTAATATTTTATTTTATAAGTCTGAATGTGTCTGTGTGTATGTGTGCCACATTCATGCAGTGCCAGGGAGGCTGGAAGAGGACATCAGACCCTCTGGTACTAGAGTTACATACAGTTAAGAGCTCTCATGTGAGTGGTGAGAACCAAGTCCCGAGACAGAGTTTTCCTGTGTGACCTAGGCTGGCCTCAGAACTCAGATCCTCTTTTCAATGCTTCAGGTGCTGGGATTACACCCAGCTAAGGTTCAGAAGTACCTCAGCAGCGAGCAGGCAAAAGACTGGGAGTTGGCATCTCAGTTTGTCCAGTGATTATGAAAGGAATCGCCTATGACTCCTTTGAGGCCCCTTCTCTTGGTGGCTGCTTTCAGCTCTCAGTGGTAGATGACGTTGGCGTTGGAATAAATGTCGAGACAAGCAGATGTGCTGCAGTGGACCTGTTTCGGAGCTCCGGAGCACTCACTGTCAGTTTTTACCTTGATGATGTGGGACCTGAGGATTTTATTCTAATAAAGTGATTTGAGTTTTCTTATGAGATTTTTATTTTAAACAAATGAAAAATCTATTTTTTAAGAAAATAAAATCTATTTATTTTATTTTTAAATAAAAATATTTAATAAATACATTGTTTTATGCTAATTGATAGGAAACAGTAACTCTTAAGCATTTATATATAAAATATGCTAAATAATGAATTTTTAATATGAATAATTTTGATATTTTATAGATACTTTTGATATGCTGATCTGAATCACAAGTGTATCCCATATTGTAGTTAGACTCAAAGTTTGCTTTATCTCTGCATGTTTGTTTTCATTAGCAATCCAGTGGGGAGAAGATGGCCGTCCGTTTCATTTCCTCTTCTATACTGGCAAACAGTCATACTATTCATTAATGCATGTAAGTATATTCATTCTAAGCTATACAACTATTCTGGAGACTTCTCTCCATGTCAGCAATCTCATAATGGACTTGTTGGTGTGAGACTGCTATGAAAGGCCTCCTGTGCTGCCTCTGCTATTGCATCAGAATGTTCATGCGTAAAAGAAAGTCGAATGTGCTCACAAGTTCAAGTCCTTTCTGGGTAAGGGGAGCTGGTGCAGTCAGAACTGTCTACTTGCAGACAGGTACTGCTTCATTCCTGCTACCCCTGTTAAAGTCGGGCCTTCCATTGGTCAGTGCAGTGTGCGCCAGAGTCCAAGCCACTCAGGCCAGGCGCTGACGTCCTGCTGTGCTTCGAGTATACTGGGAAACTTGTTTTGCTGCCGTCAGAAAGAGCTGTTTGATAGTGTGCGAATTTGAGGATGGTCCCCAAAACTGCTGTGAGAAAAAAAGTTGGATGCCAGTATCCATTTTTAAAAGACAGAACCATTTTATTTTTAGAACATAGTATCAAGTTCTGCTTTATCCATAATGTGATTTTTAAAGCTATAGAAATATTTATGTGGTTTCCCCATCCTCGGTCAGGGCCTGGAGCCGCTGCACTTATTCCTCGGCTTTTGGACTATCTGCTGTTTATTTGTGCTTCACAAACCCAAAGGATGAAATCCCACTTGTCGGGTACATTTATTTCTGAGGGAAAAAAAAGAAAACCTTCTATTCGCTTTTTTTTTGACCTTGGGCAAATGAGCTTCTTGCCCTGGCAGAAATGAAATGAATGACAAATGTAGAGTGTGTCTTTGCTGAGTAATGGGGCTGTGCTCTAGCTTCCACGGAGGCTCCACGCACAGCCTGAGGCTGCCCAAGGACCCCTGCTGCTCATTTAAATAGGTATGTCAAATCTGTCTCCAAACGCTGCTGGTTTGATCTGTGGTAATATTTGTGAAGGTTCCATATGGACTTGAGCCCCCTGCAGTGCTAAGAAATAATGTACAACGCTTCATGGTGCAGACGCAAATTTCCCTGAAAAGGGATGCAGCGCTGCGCTTTAGCTGTCGGAGGGGATGATGGAGCTGACGCGCTAGGCCTGTCAACTTGTTACACGGATGGGTTGCACGCAGCGAAGCTGTGGAAAATCTGTGCCTTTTAACTTTTCTACTTAATCACGGTTGTAGCATTGCCTTTAGACTGTATGCTACATTAATTCTCTTCCTGCCTTCTGCCTTCATCCCAAGTTTCACGGAAAAAAGTAAAGCACACAGGTCTCACAGAGGAGCCTTATCAAACAGCTGTCATCTGGCAAGCCATTTGCATTTGTTTTGGCTGAAATGGAGCAACCCAAGGGCAAGATATTCTGTTGCATTCCATCATAATGAAGAAATTACACATTGTATAAGAAGTGGCTTTATTTTTAGTTTGCTTGTGTGCTTTAAAAGGTATTGCTCCAGAAACTGATGAGATAGAATTTTACCATACTTTGACCTAAATGTCAAATTATATATGACTAATAAGAGCTCTTCCCCTGGACTGGGCTGAGTTTTATTGCTCATAGAAGAATTCTTTGGGCTTTTAAGTTTTGTTAACTCAGGAAATTCTAAATGTTTGCCAGGTACATCAGCCACGCTTATGGCAAATGCCATTAATTAGAGCTGCAGTCATACCCATGTCATCTCTTAGAGCATACAAATCAGCAGCTTCTGAGGTGCTCGGACTTTGAAATCACAGCCGCGTGCTCACTGCTCAGCCTGCAGAAGCACTTTCATGCTGAAGTGAGCACTGTACACCAAGTCCAGCTGAAACAGACCAGTTTGCAGGCTTGCTCTCCTTTGTTCTCTAACATCCTGCAACGGGGCATTTTCCCTGTCCCCAGGCAGCACAGGAAACAGCCTCTGTAGACTAGCTGACGGCAGAGCCTCAGGAATGAAGCTTGGTCGCTACCATTTGGTTTTGCCAATACAATTTTCTCTGAAGATGACAGGGGAAAAGACACTCAACCAAACAACCTTTCTTATTCATGTCTGTGACTGGCTATTATTGTGTGAGGCAGAGCAGTCCATGGTCAGGCTTTTTGACAAGGAAACTGATCACATGCCTGTGTGCAGCTATGTGAGGAGACCTTTCTGAGCTCCATTAACCTTTCTTATTGCCTGCAGTCGAGCTGAGTCTTTTTAGTATAGAAGGCTGTTTGCATAGTAAGTATGTATACCTCTTTATAACCAATCTAAGACAGCCCTGATGCACACCGCATTTAAGAACAGTATAAGCTAGGCATGGTGAGACACATCTTAGTCCCAACACTTACTTGGAAGGCAGAGGCAGGTGGATCTCTGAGTTTGAAGCCAACCTGGTTTACATAGTGAGTTCTAGACTAGTCAGGACTGCATAGAAAGACGCTGCCTTAAAAAAAAAAAAAAAAAGGAAAAACCAATATATATCTTGGCATGACACATGCATGTAACCTCAGCATTTATAGGGCAGGGGCAAGAGGATTGCTGCAAACTCAAGGCCAGTCTGGTCTGTCAACAGAAATTTAGCAAGACCCTGTCTCAAATCTAAAAGAGGGGGCTAGTATATGATGCTTTAGTGGATACTGTTTCCAGTTCATGTATAGTTGCCTTGTCAGTTTTTTAGGAAGTAGTGAAATTTTTGAGGAAATACAATAATGAAAAGGAACATGTATCTTATTTATTCCTATCAGGAAATGAAACATGATGGAAACATGTAAAGTGAAGGAAATCTTTCTGATCTGTGATCTACTTTGTGTCACACTCTGAGGGTTCATTTATGGGTCATTTGGGCCCCCAGTTTTGCTGTGGACCTAGTGACTCCTGTGTCTTCAGTTAGCAAGATGTACATTTTTAATAAAAGAGGTATAAAACAATCTTGACACAACTTCTTAAACAACAAAAATCGGTTTCAAAAGGTAAGAGACTTTCTGGGTTTTGCAGAGTGACATTGAATAGCTGAAAGGCTCTAGGTGCTTGACAGCCTTGCCCAGACCTGCCTTTTTTACTGAAAATTTATGGTTTCCGTTCCCTCAGCAGCCATTTAAACAGTAAGACATGTATACTTCTCAGGCATGAGAAGCTGCAGCCTAGATTTCAAGAACAGAAGGAAAGAGAGAGAATAAAAGAATTTTCCTGAAAAAGCTGAGCAAAGTTATAGGACAGAGAAGAATTCTAAGGATGTTTTATGTGTTTGTTTGAAAAAAGAAAGTAGGGGGTGGCCCAGTGGCACACCACTTACCTAATAAGTGTGAGACTCTGGGCTCTACCCCTAGCACTGCGAAATGGAATTGCAATAGAGCAGATATGCAAGCCATGGCTGGTCTAGAGAGACCCTGAATGTATGCCTCAGTGAGATGGTCAGAGGGCTGGACCAGGAATGTAGGCTACTGTGGCCTGTCGCCTTAGCCATGCTTTTCCTAGAACAGCGTAAGCCTGCCCAAGATGACTGTCTTGATGCTAGATGTAGTAGTGGACTGTGTTTTGGGGAGCGTTTACTAGAAGTTGAGAGTTGTGTTAGGTTTTTTGGGTTTTGTGTTTTGTTTGTTTATTTAATTTAGCTATGATAACAAGAAGATGTTTCTTTGGCACAATTTTGTAAATTTTAATCAATGGTAAGCTGACCACTATTCTTTTGGACATATGCCAAAGGGCTGTTCATCTTGCAGTAGAGAAGAGAAAAATAAAGGAGACCAGGGGCTATGGTTCTTTTTAGGGTCATGCCCTTAATGGCCAGATTCCCTAGCTTCCGTTAGGTGTCATCTTCCACCCTGGAGACAAAGCCTTTATACATGGGCCCTGGGTTGCTGGAGAAAATACTATCCAGACTGTAACAAAAGTCATTTACTCACTATGAGAGGTGGTTTCTGACTCTGACATGGGGACCTTGCAGGAGTATTTTTGGCTACTTTGTTGGGTTCCTTTTCCTACTACCCTTCTCCACCCCAAATCCTTCCAACCTCCTGACATGAAATAGGAGAGAAAGAAGGGAAAGGGGGTGTCGATTAGATTACTTCCTGCTCCTTGGGGCAAGTTTGATCTTTGTATTCAGGCAATCCCCACCCAGCAACAAGCACTATAACAGCCAGCAAGAGCAACAGGGATGGCAGTAGCCGCTGCCTCGCTCGGATCTCTGGCATTGATAGACCCTCTGTAGGGTCCCCAGAATTCCAAATGTAAACTTGTTTTCAGCTGGCAGGATCACGCCCCTGCCAGATCACAAGACAAATCATAACTGCTGCAGATAATCTGAAGCAGCCCCTTATCCCACATCTGGAATTAAAACAAAAACATATTCAGACAACATTTCTGTGATTTCAAAGAAACCAAAATTCTCACTACAGGGCCCCTTTGTCAAATTTATTTACTAAGACATGTCTGGAGTGCCCTTTCCCAGAAATGCTTTCAAGAAAGAACTTGAGACTTAGTGGGTAGACTTTGGGTAGTCCCCAAATGCATGTTGTACATTGGGGACTTCTACTAAGAGGGTACTTAGTAGGCACCTCGGAAAAGGTTGTGAATAAAGGAATCTGTATGTCTTAAACCTTTTTGCTCAAGAGGTATGGCCTGCAGTCCTTTGTAGCCACGCGCTTTTGATGTCTCATGAAACCTATGCTAGGGCAGGTTATGCATATAATGAAGTCTGTAAACTGCTTGCCATCATTACTCTGTAGATACACTTTCTCCAAAGCATGGAGATAAACCCTTGGTTTTAGGCCTGCTGTAACTCAGCATTCAGGAATTTTTACATAAGCATAGCTCACTCAGACCTTTAGGAGAGGCTAGACATAAAACTGTGAAAACCAGAGTAGAAACTTAGTGTCATGTAGAAACTTAACCTATATTTTGCAGCTAATTTTATAGAAATAATGGAATATTTTCAGAATGCTACTTTAAATTGAAGGAACTATGACGTGGTTCCTGACCGCCCCCATACACACACATACAAACATGGGAAATGAAGGACTAAATAGCTCATTATATACTTATACTGTTGGGCTAAATTGAAAAAAGAAGTACAAAGGAAGAATGAAAAGCTGTCATTCTGATACGTATACGTTTTACATAACTAGGATTCGTTTGCCTTGTAAAAGTCACTGGCATTTCAGAGATTCTGCAGGTTTTTTTTCTCAACTTAAGTTACCCCAGTTCTTCTGCCCCTAGAGTGGGCTGCTTGATTGGGCCACTATAGAGAGCAAGCCAAGATCCTGGGACAAAGTATTAAGGCGTTTGTGCTTGGCTTAAATGTTTCTAGATGTTCCTTGTGACCGTTTGGTGAATGTTTAAACCTCTTGGATTTTGTGCTGCTGTCTTTTAAAAATGGAATTAAAATAGCTGTGACCAAGTAACTGTTTAACAACTGTGTGAAGGGATTGTTTTTAGAAAGCTATATACCATTGTGTGTGTGTAAGTTCAGCACTCTAGAGTTATCTTTAATGTACATTTTCTTATTATATGAAAATTACTATTGTATACCTTATATACTCAAGATGTACATTTAGGAAAATGTTTTAAAAATAGGATTTAACTTGCTGCCTCTGTTAATTCAGGGAGATTACTTCTTTTGTAGTGGTAGAGATATAATAAATGGCTTTAATTTGAGAAGTAAAAGTCTATGGGATACGAGTTGTAAGCACTAATGTCAGTGCCACTGGCAGTGGACTTCGCAGAGTGGCACATGTGGTGAGGACTCTTGCCGTTTCATTTTGAATAACCTGTTGGATAGGTAGACCATTCACAGAGGGGTGGAATGGGTCTGCGAGTCAATTGCAACCTGAGGTACATCAAAACCTCTCTAAATTACATTGGTGCTTATTTTGTGTAATTTTTGTTTACACCAGCGGTCAAACACTTAAGGTGATTATTACTGAAATATTAATTCTCTGATTCTTTAACAGATTATGAACTGTCAGTGATTGAGCTGTCTACAATGGCAATTACTGTTGCTTACTATTTTGTATGCCATATACAACTGACTTCCTACGCTGCCCTTCCAGTGGACTGTTATTTGTTTACCCTTCCTAAAATTGGAATTTCCACATGATTAGTATAACCCAAACAAATTGTGGAAGGATACTGAGAGTCATACTGCTCAGGCTCCAGGAAGGGTTTTTGGTTTAAGAATTTCTTTTCTTACCCTGAGCATCTGGTATTTTCAAATTAAGGCACCTTCCAAATTTGACTCATACATTATGGAAATCTGATGGCACAAAGGGTGGATAGGCTTGCTTTGATTTTATGAAATATTAATCATAGCTGTGATTAATGATTCAGCATTTCACATCTGGGTTATTCCTGTCATATTTGAAATTACACTATTAAGTACAGTATATAAGCTTAGTTAGGTGGGGTCATTCTAATTCTCTAGTGTCCCTTAAAAATTAAGTGGAAATGTAATAATACACCAAAAGCTACCAGTGATAATATGTGATGTTGACAGTTCCTGGCATATTTTATGCCCCCATGATTTTTCTATGCAAATCGGAACACATTTCTTCAGGGAATTGAAGCTATAGAATTTACTTCCCAGAGAACCGATGTTTTAGCTAACCACAAAGCAGACTCTGAAGAGCCATATCGAACACTAAAAGAAAGAATGAATCCATGGAAGTAGAACATCAACAGTGCTTTCACTGATTTGACTGTTGGAAACATTTTTGGCCATTGCTATAGGCTGGGCACTCTGCTAAGTCCTTTGCATTCTTTTCCTTATGAAAAGAGTGTATGCAGCTGGGAGAGTAGGTCAGGGTAGATGTGCCTGTGTGTTAGAGGCTCTGGAATCATGTCCCAGAACCTCTTGCTCAAGAAGCAAGGGAACAGAAAGTTACTGGGTTTTGCCCAGTCCAGACATATGTCATCAGTGAGCAGAACTCACTGTTCTTGACATTTGATGCACACTTGCCATGCTTTCTTTTACATTTCTTTACAAAATCATGAGTAGTTATGGTTATAAACATCACCAGAAAGAAATGGTGTAGTGAAAGAATGGTCATAGAAAAATATAGACTTAAAGTGAAAATTAGGCTGACAAGATGGCTTGGAGTGAAGGTACTTGCTGAGTTCAATCCCTGAAACCCACTTGGAAATGGAAAGGGAGAACAGGCTCTGCAAAGGCATCTCCTGGCCTCCCCACATGCAGTCACATACCAACTACACACATGCTTACACAATAATACATACAAATCTGGAAAAAAAATTAGTGAAAACTGCTTGAAAGCCATTGAAAATGGTGAATTTACCAGCCTGAATTTTGAGTTGAAACTTACCTTTGAGGGCTGTTACAGTAGTTACAGTGTTACAGCAGTTGTGGTGTTGCAGTAGTTGCGGTGTTACCATAGTTAGTGTTTTAGTACAGTGTTGCAGTAGTTGCAGTGTTACCATGGTTACAGTAGTTACAGTGTTACTGTAGTTACAGTGTGGTGGTAGTCACATGTTAGGGTTCTTACCATGTTGTGGTAGTTCCAGTGTTGCAGTAGCTGCAGTGTTACGCTATTACCAAACAGTGTTACAGCTCATGTTAGAGTAGTTGTGTTGGCTACTCTAGAAAGTTAAAGGAACCCTTTCACGGGGAGGAAGGTGCTCTGAGCTAGTGTTCTCCTGAGTCACACATCCCTGTCTACCTTTGAAAGTCATGTCTCCAGCTGTTGCAGACTTCTTCTTTGCCTGAGGCATCAGCTCAGGCAGTGCCACTTGCACACTGGCATGCTGTCTGTCCACTTGGTACATGTGAGGAAGCTTCCTTTCATGGAAGGCTTTACCTGTTGAGAATGTTGAGAAATCTTGAGAACCTCATTTTAGAAACTAGTGTGCTAAAAACATTTTGGTCTGCTACCTATATGGAGTTTCACCCTAACGCAGTTTTTCTTGACCTTCCTAATGCTGTTGACTTTTTAATGCAGTCCCCAACAATAAAATTGTTTTCATTGCTACTTCGTAACTGTAAATCCATTGCTGTTATGAATTGTAATGTAAATATCTGTGCTTTCTGGTGGTGAAAGTGTTGTCCAACAGTCCCTCTGGAGTTGTGACTCACAGGTTGAGAAACACTGTTTTAACATGTTGTGTTAGCTGTGGAGAAACCCAGTGACAGAGCATTTGTTTAGCATGATCAGTTCTGAGTTTAGTTCCTAGCCCTACACATACCAGCTAAAAGTACCCTAACCACAGCCAGTCTCTTAAAATCTTAGATTGTATGTTAAATGTTTGAAGTCACTAAGCTATAGGTGTCATAAATTCACTGGGTCTAAGTATAAAGGGCATATTGCTATATAAGTTAGGACTTTTTTCTTAAGAAAAAAATTGTATCCTATTTGTGAAACTGTAGGAAAAGACAAAGTTTTCACGAGTTTTAACCATACTCAGGGAGATGAAATGTGGAAGTTATAGACATTTTTAAGTTAGTTAAAGTAACTTGTAAACTCTCATTAAAATTACTGCTTCTTTGTTCAGAAAAGAACTAGTTTTATTACAACACATTTTCAGAATATATACTCTGAAGCTAGGTTGAGAAGGGGGCACTGGCATAAGAGGTACTCAAACAAATGACAAAATATATTATCAAGAACATCCCTCTCACGTTAGCTGTGTATCTTGTTTGCCTTAGGAAGTATATGGAAAGGTCCTCCAGCTAGAAAAGCACAGAGGTCTACTTTCAGAAAAAACTGAGTCCAGGTAAGCTCTTGTCTTTCATTAGTAACATGAGGCCTGAAGTTTGCACAGTATTTCAGCATCAGTCACTAAAGTTAAGCTTCTAAATGTGTGGTTTTTATTTAAGGGGAAGCATGCAGAGCTTATTTTTTTATGTTACCTCATTACAGATATATGGATTAAATGGTATTTAATCATTCTTTTGGATTATGATATTCTCAGTGTTTTGTATATAGCTGATCAGTCAGCTCCATCAACTGGTGCATCCAACTTTTGATGGATCTGCTCACATAAGACATCTTCTGTCTTAGTTGACTTGTTCCACTTGTGGCTGTGGTTTTTTGTTGTTGTTATTATTTTGTTTTGTTTAATTGGGACTTTATTACTACCTCAGTTAATAGGAAAACACTGTGTCTGTACTGTGTATGTCTTCTGAGTAAATTACATAGGCACAGTTTTAAGTTTAGGGAGTCTGGTGACTTTTAACTGAAGTTTTGTAGTAACACATGAAACGCTTAAAATAAAATGTTTGCTCAGAGCGTCTTTTCTAAAGTTAGATTGAGGAAATGGAGTAGATTCTCCAAAATGGTATATGCAGGAGTACTCCTGAATAATATGAAAATTTGTCTCCACATCATGAGTTGCTACTGTGTGTAGAATCTTTTGTGATAGAAATCTAATTGCATGCTTAATTAAAAATATATGTGATATTTTAACAGCAACCTGATTGGCAGCAGATGGCTGATTAAGGAGGAACTAGAAGAAATGTTAGTGGAAAAACTGTCAGATCAAGATGTGAGTAATTAATCTTTTTAATTTAAGGGGACCTGTATCATGAGAATGCAGACAATTGCTGTATTAAGATCCTAATAGTGATGCTCCTCAGAACCAGGTGTCCCCAGACACTTACCCTTGTTCTCGTACAGCCCTTGTTGATTCTGCAGTCAGGAAAGTGTCACATCCTCCAGATCCTCCTCTTCCTTCTGAAAGTGCTCTCATGTCTTCTGCCAGTTGCTTTAGGGGAGCAAAGCAGATGTTGGTTTTTGGTCTTTTCAGCAAAGCCAATAGTTAATTTTATAAGCTAATAATGAATACAAGGAGCCATCAAATAGAAAAGGATTGAGCCGACTGTAATCTCCTGGCTTACCTCATTTGTATGCCAGGTCTATGCGGGCAGTGGGTTTTATCTTGGGAGCTGCACATCAGCTGTTTCACAGACACTTAGAATGCCAGCTCATGACTGCACTTTTCTAAAACTCAACCCAGACCTGGCATAGAATCCTTGGAGAGCCACCCAGGAATCCAAGGTGAACAAACTCCTTCAGTGACTGTGTCCTATAAACACTTAATTGTGTTTGTTGTGTTGGTCTTTCTAATGTTGATCAGCATTATCAGAGGAGGTTAGATGTGTTACATATTCAGATGTAAATTTATATTCAACAGACCCTGCTGTGCCAATGGCTAGTACTGATAGTGCCTTGCCACCCTCCAGGGTTTAAGTCGTGTCCATTGCTTATTCTCATTTAATACTGGAGATGTCAGTGGCTGGGAAAGTTGCAGTTTTCTTAGACAAGGTGTCAGGGACTTTGCTGGTGGCAGTTCTGGAAGTGATTGGTAGGGTCTTGACTGCGGAGCCCTGCTGTGCGGGAATTGAATTGGAAAGATCTGCTTCTTCAGTGAATGCATCATTTCATTTTCTTCCTATTTTCCAGCCACCACTTTGATTTTTGTAAAATTTGTGGATTTTTGTTTACTTTTTTCATTATGGAAGTTCTCTAAGGAGTTTAATACCGGCATATAGCTATAAGAACAAAACACAGCTTAGGTGATAACCCTCTGTACTTTCAGAGTGTCTGATATTGACAGAAGTACTGGAATGTGTGTCTGTGATAAAGCTGAGGGTAGTGGGAGTAGACTATGGCTTCTTAAACCATAGCCTAGTTCATGAGCAAAGCCATGTCATAAACAGTGACCCACTGAAGGTTTTTTAAGGTCCTTGAGAAGGAATTTTGAGAATAGCTGAGTGCAAGGACACAGCTGTGTAACTGGGGAAGAAGTGAGAAAGCCTAGCAGCATGGACCATGGACCCTGGCTTAGAATGTGCATGCCTTCCCTCTTATTCCTTTCTCCAGGAATTGAACAGTTGTTTAAATTCTCATCAAAATGATGAGATTCTTAAATATTTCATGTTATCATTGATGGCTTTTCACCAGAAAGGTGAGTGTGGCAAAGTTGGGTATGACTTTGGGGTTGGCAAGGAACAAATAAGTCATCAAAAACTGGCTCCATGATCCAAATTAACTAAGGCTCTTAAGTGTAGTTGTTTCCTTCTCCACAGCACTCTGGAGTGATTATTCTAACTTCTAATTTTAAGGGTTAATACCAAGTTGTTTACTTTCTAATCACATGTTCAAGAACTATTAAAAAAAATGCACAGAGTAGCAAGGATAATTTATTTCAAGAGGTTGCCCTTTAAGTCAAGTATCTCTTGAATTTTTAAATAGCTTGATTGTTCGGTTTTAAAGGAAATCATAAACATTAAAGTAACACAGCTTGAACAGCCAAAAATATATTTGCCAAATGTATTATGAAATATAACTTAAGGAGAACATTTTCTCAAAATCAGACTTTTGCTATTTATAACTGACTGGAGATTATTTCTGATGTTCCTTTTGAAGCATTTTAATTGACTGAATAGAAGTTATTCTTTTGAAGATAATAAAAATATTTTAGAAAATAAATTCAAATATCAATTTCATAATCCTAATGCAGAGAAAATGATTTTTGAATGATAAATCCCTTTGTTTTTTGAGAGGAAAGCTTAAGTACTAAAGACCCCGGAGAAAGGGATGCATCCGCACGCACGCTGTTTTAAAGCAGCAAAAGTGTCATCCTGTCAAAATTCATCAAGACAAGCAGCATTGGAAAGATCAAGTATACAAAAATAGCAAAACTTTAGCAAATGCAATTACACTTGCTGCTTCTAATGAATTCTATTGTCTGCAGTATGCGCAGTTCATTCGACTGCTGGAAAAGTTATTGACATTGCCATGCAGTCCTGCTGAAGAAGAATTTGTGCAGAAGTTCCGCAGAACTGTAACTATTCAATCAAAAAAGCAACTGATTGAACCTGTGCAATATGACGGGCAAGGCATGGCCTTCAGCACCAGCACAGGTAATGACATTCCACAGAGAGGCTTTGGCTGTCCATCCAGGACTCACACACTGCTTGTTCTTATGCTGTTGCTCTCCAGTACCAATTTGCTTTGTTAGTCGTTGCTATTGCTACATTGGGTTTCCTAATTTTAAGGTCCTATGGGTGGGGGCTGTTTTTAAACTAAACTTAGAATGTTGCAAGAGAAAGTGTGGACCCACAGCTATGCAATCATTAAACTATTTCATGTTTTCAACTGGTAGAATCAACAAAATATATGTGATAAAGGATTGTTCTCAAAACTACAAATGCTCGGTGAACCCGCTTTAACATGAAAGCTCGAGGCCTCGGCTCCCACTCTCCTAGATTAGGAGGGTGTGGGGATGGTAGTAGACATGATCCTTCTTTTGCAATTTTGCTTTTTTTTTTTAACATTTTTATTTTATATTAATCACAGGTTATGTACTTTGTATCCCAACCGTAGCCCCCTCCCGCATTCCCTCCTTTTCCCCTCCATCCCCCTCTCATCTCCTCCCTGCCCCTTTCTAAGTCCACTGATAGGGGAGGACCTCCTCCCCTTCCTTCTCACTCTAGCTTATCAGGTCTCTTCAGGAATGGCTGCAATGTCCTCTTCTGTGGCCTAGCAAGGCTGCTCTTCCCGGGGGGGGGGGGGGGCAAGGGGGTCGAAGAGCCAGCCATTGAGTTCATGTTCGAAATATTCCCTGTTCCCCTTACTAGGGTACCCACTTGGATATTGAGCTACCATTTGCTACATTCAATCAGGGGTTCTAGATTATATCCATACATGGTCCTTGGTTGGAGAAAGTTTCATAAAAGACCCCTGTGCCCTGATATATTTGGTCCTTGC
>CM053756.1:827320-851514 GCA_028658305.1 Pachyuromys duprasi | reverse complement strand
GCTGAGTAGTAGTCCATTGTGTAAAAGTACCACAATTTCTGTATCCATTCCTCAACTGAGGGACATCTGGGTTGTTCAACAAATCAAGTAATCCAATTAAAAAATGGAGTATGGAGCTAAACAGAGAACTCTCTGTAGGGGACTGTAGAATGGCAGAAAAACACTTAAAGAAATGCTCAACGTCCTTAGCTATCAAAATGACCCTGAGATTTCACCTTACACCTGTCAGAATGGCTAAGATCAAAATCTCAAGTGACAACACATGCTGGAGAGGATGTGGAGAAAGAGGAACCCTCCATTGCTGGTGGGAATCTAAACTTGTACAACCACTGTGGAAATCAATTTGGCACTTTCTTAGACAATTAGGAATAGTGATTCCTCAAGATCCAGCTATACCACTCCTAGGCATATATCCAAAAGATGCTCAAGTACACAGCAAGGACATTTGCTCAACTATGTTCGTAGCTGCTTTATTCATAATAGCCAGAACCTGGAAACAACCCAGATGTCCCTCAGTTGAGGAATGGATACAGAAAATGTGGTACTTTTACACAATGGAAATTTTCTTAAAAATTTAACCTCATTTATTTTTCAAATTACCTTCGAATGTCACCTCTCTTAAGGACTCCTTTCCACTCTTCCAGTTGTTTCATTCTAGAGGTCACATATTTTTAAAAATTTGTCTTGATTCTTTTTTTTCCCCGAGATAGGGTTTCTCTGTGTAGCTTTGGTTGTCCTGGACTCACTTTGTAGACCAGGCTGGCCTCCAACTCACAGAGATCCACCTGCCTCTGCCTCCCAGAGTGCTGGGATTACAGACGTGCGCCACTGTTCCCGGCTTGATTCATTTTTATTACAAGAAAAGTGATAGGAGGTGGTTGCTGTTTCTGTAGCAAGGCAAATGAATGGGAATGACTTGGTTTTTGAAACAAAGTTTAAATCATTTGTGTTTCTGAAATGGAACTGAAGAGCATAGTTGCCTCACAGTCGGTTTGTTACCTTGTCTCTGCAGGCTCACAGAGTAGGGAACGTGATCTTACTCTGGCCCTCTGGGGCAGACCCTGAACCACTCATGGCTTTTCCATCCCTGCAGGCAGGAGGAAGAGCGCCACAGCAGAGGCCATTGTCTATGAGCACGGAAGTGGGAAGATCCATGTGAACGGAGTTGATTATCTGCTTTACTTTCCCATCACACAGGACAGGTGTGGGTTTGATTCCTGCTTTTAAGAAAAGCATGCTTTATAATTCATCATCATAATTAAGAAGACCCAAAGTTTTCTGAATGTTTACCTAAAGGATCATTTCTCTGCACTAAGAAACCAGCTAAGCAGAAACTATTGCTATTTTTCTAGGTCGTTTTTCAGACTTTTAGAAAAACATTTCTAGAAGCCCCCGTTAATTGACTCATTTTGTCGGGTCCCACTGGAATTTGAGTATTGTGAGGCTTATCTCACGTTCTGAAATGCAGAGTATGCCAAAACATAAGGAAAGCACACCTTCTGACAAGAAGACAGGTGTTCACAGAAAGTAGCAACCCCAGCAACCAACTCTGGCTTCTTCATTGACAAGGCCGCAAAGTGCTGGGAAGTAAGAGCAGTTCTCTGTGGCTTACACTGCAGAGAGAGCACTGTGAGATACTGCTGTGCCCTTCCAGCGTTCTCCTGCGGGGGTTAATTGTACATGTCTAGAGGAAACAAAGAAGCCTGGGATGTGGAGAATCAAAATACAAGTTTTGCTCCATTGCTGGTGCTGTGAGTGTTATCCCAGAGAGGTAGACACTGGATAGGCATTGGACACCTTCGGTCCACTCACTCTCCTCCGCTTGGAGCTCTGAGGGAGCCACCATGTAGAGCTCTTCCTGATGATGGTTATCGCTCCAGGAGTGGGTCTGTGTAGCAGGAGCTGAGGGCCTGTTTCCTAGCTTCTACTCCTGTTTCCAGAGAGTGCTGATGCATAAAGGGGCTGAGCTCCTCACACCATGCTTGTGTGATGAAGCAAGGGTTCTCCTGAAGTGACAGAATAGCTACCTCAGGAAATGTGCATTTTTTTGTATTTTTATGTGTTCCTGTGTCAAGGACTTTGTTCTTAACTCTGAGGATCACCCACACTGGAATAGATGGAGGAAGTTTAGGGAGAGCCAGGGCCCACACCACAGAATGGTGACTTCATTAGCAACAGCAAGGAGTAGCATTTGATGGGTGGCCTGTTTGTTACGTGGTGTTCAGGTATAATTCCTGATGGCTTAACAGCAAGGTTCTGCCATAGCTTGCTCTGGCAATTCAGTTACAACATAAATCTTTTACATGCGTACTCACACTCACTTGTGCTGCCCTGCTTTTGAGATACAGTCTCACTGCATAGACCTGGTTAGCCTGGAACTTGCTCTGAGACCCAGACAAGCCGCAGACTCAGAGAGATCCTGCTGCCTTTACTTCTCAAACACTGATTAAAGGCATGTCCACCACTCTTGGCAGCTTCAGTTTTTAGTTTGAAGTCAGCCAGCAGCAGTGTCTCTGGCCTGTTTTTTCCTAGGTATGGACTAGACATCAGTGCCATCTGAGAGGATTTCTGTTTGGGAAGCCTCAAGCTGCTCTTAGTGGAGAGGGGCATTCAGATCCTCTGATTGACTTGAAGTAGCTGTGGGGACTAAGGGACACCCTGTTAGCCATGAAGTAGCCTCTCTTTAGAGAAGCAGGGCCGGTCATTACTAGTCAGCAGTGGAGATGATGGAAGCAAGGACCGGGGCCTGTGTCTTAGCTGTGCGACTTCAGTTAGCGAGCCTCCAGCTGGGCAGAGGGCACTGAGCTGCTCATCTTAAAGTCCCTGGACCCTTCATTCTTCCAGGGCTATTTCTGTAAGGGCTACTGTTTTTACAGACAGAAAGCAGATCATGAGGAAGCTAACTTGCCTTCCCAGTGTCGTAGATCTTTAAAATTATTATCTGCCCAAACATGGATTGATGTGTGCGTGGTAATTTGGGATAAAGAAAAGTTGTAACCTTTCTGGAAAGCAGTGCTCACTGATACATGTGCTAACCATGCAACAGAAGGAACAGGCTTGCATGTAAAGCAGCTACACAAAAATAAGTGTCTGTGTTTGGTACCAGAGGAGGAACATTCAGAGGAAATAGTTTATTTATAACTGCTTGAAGTATGCCAGTTCGTACAGCCAAAACAAAGTTAAGTGTGGTTCTTGTAATTAAGGAGCTCATAGATGCTCCTGAGAGAAGAGGCAGAGCTGTGAAGTCGTTTCCTTTGATGGACCTGGTAGTATATGCTGGTTTACAGTCCCATTTCCTTAAAATTGGCACCATTGGAACATTCATTGCCAATTGTTAAAAGTTTTGGGGTGAGGTTTGTAGATTGTCTTTTACGCATAGTATCCCACCAACTTCCAGCTCTGCAGACTCTTGGTCATCTTTTTTACCTTAACCAGTCTGCCTCCATTATGCTAATGTAACTCCAGAAATTTTATTATGTAATTTGTTTTATCTGAATTTTGGTCTGGTGCTTATATAAGCATATGTTTGGGAATATTAAAACCTTAAGAATTGAGACAGAGGGGGCTGGAGAGATGGCTCAGTGGTTAAGAGCACTGGCTGTTCTTCCAGAGGTCCTGAGTTCAATTTCCAGCAACCACATGGTGGCTCACAACCATCTATACTGGCATGAAAATAGAGCATTCATATACATAAAATAAATAATTAAATACTTTTTTTAAAAAGAAAAAAAAAAGCTCCTGGGGGCTAGAGAGATGGCTCAATGGTTAAGAGCACTGACTGCTCTTCTTGAGGACCCGGGTTCAAATCCCATCATCCACATGGCAGTTCACGACTGTCTGTAACCCCAAGATCTCACTCCCTCACACAGTTATACATGCATGCAGAACACCAATGCACATAAAAACGAAAATAAGTAATTAAAATAAAAGAATTGAGACAGATAAATGTTGATAAACAAAGAAATGTTTGTCTACACCTCTTTTATAGCTTCATTTCTTCGCACTTCACTTCCTGTCAGGTGATGTAGGGACTTCCTCGGTGTATGTGGGGGACAACCCCACTCTGCCCTGCAGTGGCAGAATTTGGTTATCAGTCTCTGATTTTCTTAGTTTTCGTAATATGGCTACTGCTTGCAGTGGTATGGCTAGTTTTGTTTGGTTGGCTTAAGTATTCTGTCAGGACAGGTTTATGTATTCTAGGATTGGCCCATCCTTGGATATGCTATTGCAAATACAGTTTGCCATGGCCTAGAGGTGCTTCTGTGGGTGCCTTGCAGGACCACAATTTTTCTCACATAGTGTGAAAGTTGCATTTGAATCTCCAGCTGCTTCAGCTCTCAGCTAAATGTAAAGTCAGTTTCATTTGGGGGTCTAGAAGCTACAGTGACAGACAGAGCAACAGATGCAATGGACTCTTCTAAGTAACAGTTCAAGAAGTGTAGTTCAGGGAGAATGCTTGCCCAGTGCATACAAGGCCTTGGGTAAATTAATTTAATTTAATTTAAAAACTTAGCAAAGGTAAAGGCAAAATAGCAGAACCCAGAGCTTTTTGCAGAGACAGTGGGGAGCATCATACTGACAAAATGGTGTTCAGCAGGTGCTTATTCACCTGAGACTCAGGACCGTGCTTGTGGGGCTGCTCCTGGGTACCTACCTTTGGTTTGCTCCCTGGTCCTGAAGGAGCAGGCCTGCCTGTGTATGCATCTGAGAGAAATACGGGAGGAGGTGACTTGGGGTGGGAGGAAGGGAGGCATGTTCACTGTGGTGTGGTCACTGTGAAAACAGCGTGACAGAGATGAGCATCGCACATTATGCAGAAGCAGTAGAACACACCCATTTAGGAAAGCCAAATGGCATTGCGTATTCCTTGAGAAGGCCTATTAATTTATACCAGATCATTAAATCCGAAGGCTGGATTCAGCAGGTTAATGGTGCTCCCTAGCTGTAAGGCTCCTTACAAGGTGATTTTCACAACTTTTAAGGTTCTCATGAGATAATCAGTAAACAGCAAGAGTTGCTATAGGTACACTACTCTACCCTGTCCCAAATACCCCCTCCCCCCAAAAAATCTTTGAACAGTGCATAAGCAAAGGATTCCAAACCTCAGGCGGATCCATGTTTCTATGAGTAGTGTAACCATGTGGTTTGTATAACCATTCACAAAGTCCCATCTTCATAGGAGCCTTAACCCATGTATTGTGCTGTGCCCTAGAGAACAGCTAATGTTCCCTTTCCACTTTCTGGACCGGCTGGAAAAACACGATGTAACCTGCACAGTCTCTGGAGGAGGGAGATCAGCGCAGGCAGGAGCCATACGCTTGGCAATGGCCAAAGCTCTGTGCAGCTTCATCACCGAGGACGAGGTTGAGTGGATGAGACAAGGTAGGTGCGTGTGTGCGCTGCATATGTGTGTACGTGCACACACTCACATGAACAGGTCCTGCTGCTGCCCTGTTGATGTTACCTTACACTGGTGTGGGAAAACTTCCTCTTGGGATCTCAGCACATCTCTCGCTCCTTCCGCTTTGCAGAACCACAACTGTCACTTTCAGGCTGGATTTCTTCCAAGTGAACAAGAACAGGTCCTCCCTCCCAGCCACTGGCATTTTTCTCTGCTAAAATCACAGTCCAAGGCCAGCGGGAATTATTTCGGCCTTGAGGCATAATCTTCTGTGCAGCTGGACCAGCATATATAGCTCAACTATATTCAAACAAATTGGATGTTTTGCTTTATCATAAGAATCGATAATAGTTGCTTAGTTAATGATAGATTAATTTTTTCCAACATTATTAATGATTTTTTTTAATCTTTATGAGATTACAGTTTTGAATTTTTTTCATTCCACCTTGTGATCCTGTTACCTGGGCAGTAAATGGAGAAGTCTCTGTATGATAGAGTAAAGAGCATACTTGATTTTGCTAGATGCTGCTTAAACATGTAGGGGCCATTCAAGCCGAAGGTGGTCTTGGGTCTTTGGACCATGTGCAGGAAGAAAGCTGTGCATGTGCAACAGGTGCACCAGCCCCTGCAGTCACGTGGCGCTTTGAACCTCACCCTTTTCAGCCCATATAAAGTGCATTCCCGACTCTCTGCCTATGGCCCAGCAATGGGACTTGATAGAAATGGTATGTGTGGTTTAAGCTACTTAATTTTTTTAAGTCTTTTGGAATATTGCTTGCTTATAAGTAAGTTGACATTTTATCAAATTCACCAACTTGTGAAAATAAGTAGCTAGTGAAGGAGACTTGGGTAGGTTTCACATAACGACTGTGCTTTGAAGCTATATGCATCTGGTTTAGAATTGAATGCAGGACATATCTATATTCCATTCATAGTAATTGTTTTATTCCATGAATCCCTACTAAATAGCACCATAAGGTATACTAGACAAAAGTAAAAAGACCAGGTTCAGGAGTGCACACCATTAATCCCAGCACTAGTGAAGCAGGAGCAAGCGGATCTCTGAGCTTAAGGCCAGCCTGATCTACATGGACAGTTCTGGGTTATAAGGCCAGTCTGCTCTACATGGAGAGTTCCAGGTGAGCCAGAGCTTCAGAGTAAGCCCCTGTCTCAACAACAAAAGGAGAAGTAAAAATGGGATTCTTTGTGTTGTGTAAGCACTTGCATTTTTCTGGTGTCTGTAATAGTGACTAACATTCCCTTTGGACTGTAATCCAAAAATAAAGAACTCAGGAGCTGCCTCAAAGTATGATTGCTCATGGTGATTAGACAAGCAGCAACTTCCAGCTGAAAGTGACTTTATTCTTCTAGAACAAACAGATTATATCCAAAGAATAACTCTGAACTTCCTTAGCTTCTGAAAGAAAACACAAGGAATATAATATTCACAGAAATTACTGCAAGGTATTTCTTTTTTCAGCAAACCCTGCTTGTTTCTGTATGAGCTGTCTTCGCCTGTGCTGTTAATAGGTGTCTGTGTACTTCTTTACTGACCAGGCACAGTGATGTAGACTTGTAACCTGGGAGACAAAGGCATGAGAATCAGAAGTTCAGGCTCATCCTCAGAAGATGAGGAAGAATACATGTCAGCTCAGTAAACAATGGCTGGCCATGGAAGTATGGCTTCAGCCTGAGTTGAACAGTATTAAACCAAAGAAAGACTCGTAATTCTCCTAAAGACTCATGAAGGGTTGCTGGTCTTTTCTCTTAAATTGGGTAGGTACCTCCAGAAAGTGAAAACAACCTGCATCATGACATGAATGCTGCACGCCCCCAGGCTTTTCTGGGAGCAGTTGTAAGTGTGCAGTTCACTCATCTAGGCAGCCTGTGATTCCCTGGGTTCACAAAGGCTTCTCTGTTTGCACTGCAGCTGGACTACTTACTACTGACCCGCGCATCAGAGAACGGAAGAAGCCAGGCCAGGAGGGCGCCCGGAGAAAGTTCACCTGGAAAAAGCGCTGAGGCTTTCACAGGAGAGTGGGGAGCACTGTATCTGTGTGCCTGCATCATGGTAGAGCACTCTCAGACATTTGGCCAAGGGAGGCAGCACATTCAGGCATTGTTTTGAGTTTATGTTATGACATGATTTATTGTTAAGTGTTGTTTTGATTACCATCAAAAATAATAAAACGAATGTTAGTTTCATTCTCCTTTATTTTTTTAAACTACAGGAATGTAATTTACAGAACCTTGCATATTTGACTTGAAAGCTGTAGTTAGCTCTTGTATTTTAAAGATGAAGTGCTCACTGGTGCTAGACCCAGAGTTGAACTCAGTACACCAGGCTTGTTGCCCCACGTGGTAGTTCTTGCCATGTGCGTTTGGAATTGAGAGCTAAGCATTCAAAGAGTGGAGGGACCTGGTTACAGCAGGAGCCCAGCAGAGACAGCAAGCTCTGAGTTTCCAGTGTTGGGTGGCTGCTGAGGCTATAGCCAGCGAGGGGCACAGTTCAACTTTTAGTTGCTGGGCAGAAGGGGGAAGAGGCTGAGTCCATTTTCGGTTAGTTTGGGGTTAGGGTTTTATAAATTTGTCATCATATATTTAAGGTATACAATAGGGTATTTAGATGTACATAATGAAACGTTTAAAACAATCAAGAGAAATGACACATCCATCATCTCAAATGGCTCCTCCTGTGTGCGTGGAAGGAAAAGCCCCTAAGGTGCACACTGCACTAGCCTGCTGCGTCTCTTTTCCTGTGCACTGGCATCATACTCCACACCCAAGTGAAAGTATATGCAGTGTCTTTCTCTGTCTTCTTGTTAAACTTAGTGTAATGCTCTCAAGGTTCATCCAAGCCAAATGGACCGGATATTTTTTTTTGAAGTTTCAGTATATGCTTCCCTTGTGTCAACTTGATGCAACTGAACATCACATGGGAGATAGACCTCTGGGCTTGTCTGTGAGGGCGCTTCTAGAAATGTTTGTTAAATGGGGAAACTGATAGTATAGACAACATCTGTTCTCCCTATGTAGTCAGAACCCCACGTGGACTAAAAAGGAGAAAGTGAGTGGACTGCCAGAATTTACTCTTCCTGATTGAGTAGAGCGATGGTTTCAACCCCATGGTTTTAACAAGAGGGTCCTTTAAAGAGACACGAAGTAGGTCACCGTAGGACAATGAAAGCATCTGAGTCTTATTAAATCCTACCTTCCTAATCAGCCCCAGAGTAAACATGTTTAAAAACCACTTCATGCTGTTGAGGAACTGTTTGCAGCCCAAGCACAGAAGATAGAATTCAGAGGGAGAAATTGTTTCTCAGTTCATCGGGGCAGATGTGATAATACTATTATAATCAGTGATGCAGACCTTAGGGAAAAAAGTCAGGCTGGCCGTTGGATAGAACTTTGAGAAAAGTTGGGGCAGGGAAGTAAAGTGTTAAGGGGAACAGTGAGGTTAGCTTGGGTTTGTGTTCTATCTACAGCACCTAAAATGTTTGGGTCACATTTAGAAGCAAGAGACCAGGACTTAGAAGGAGTGCTGCTGAGGACGAGGGAGGCTGTCCCAGTGGGGATTTGGAGGATGGGCAGAAAGAGGTGCAATGGGAAGCTCAAAGAGCTCAGACATAAAGCCTAAGAGAGGGAGCAGAGCCACACAGAGAAGGGGAGCCGGGCCCAGGAATCATGGTGCTGTCGAGGAGGCTTTTGGGAGTCCCTATTCCTTTGACTCCTTTAGCTTGATTGTCCACAGTATTTTAGTTGGACACTCAGCAAAGTCAAGGAACCTCCCCCAAGCCTGGCAGCTAGTGCAAGCCAAGCTGAGACCAGAGCCTCAGCTCCCGAGCTAGTACCATGGAATGATACCAGGCTGGCTGACCTGATGCCTCAGTGGCTTGTGAGATGCAGAGAAAGCACAACTCCAAGTATTGCGGATTCAGTATGTATGTGTGAACATTTGACCCCCAGGAAGTTGTCTGTAAATGCTGGTGTTGCGTGTCAAGTCTCATGGTTAAGCTAAATAGAAGTCCACGGTTGTCTAATAAACATTTGAAAGAGACAAATGAGGAAGAAGGTGGAGTAAGCAGGTGGAATGGCAGTCATTTAATGCATCCATCCCTTTAGTCTCAGGGTGCTTGACTACAGGAGGAGAGATGAATGATGTAAGTAATGGGGCAATTTGATGTTTAGGTCAGATGTGCATGGCTGTCCTGGTAGGCTAGTCCTAGCCCAAAAACCCATAGACAAGAAGTTGTTTAGCGTGGCAGCCATTAGAACCATGGTTAGAGAGCTCTTGATCAGAAACATACAGATATGTATAAGAAAGACTACTACATTGTTTTATAAATACTGATGTTTACAGAGAGAAACAAGGTATAATATAGTTATAAATATTGTTGCTAATTATTAATGTTAATAAAAAATGATTGCCACCTACTTTGGTAAAACACCATCAGCTATAAAACTCTACCTTCAGCCCAATGTGGTGTCACACGCCTTTAATCCCAGTACTTGGGAGGCAGAGGCAGGTGGATCTCTGCAAATTCAAGGCCAGCCTATTCTACCAAGTGATTCCAGGGCAGCCAGGGCTATACACAGAGAAACTCTGTTTTAAAAAAACAAAAACAGAAAACAAAACAAAACAAAAAAAGAACAAACAAAAAAAAAAAACCCATCTCTATCCTCAGGGAAATAAGTCTGAGACCTGATGTTTCATCTCCACAATGGGCCACCTTGAACCTAAAATTTCTCCTTTGAAAAACTTGTCATTTAGTGACTGACATTCTTCATGCCCAGTTTAGTACCAGAATGAACATTTTGTGTTAATTCAGGGCCTGCTCCATTTAGTGGTAAAGAAATGACAGACAAAACTCAAATAATAAAGCAAGAATAATAAAGAAGTTACACTCTGGCCTCTCTGTCCTACTAACGTCCTACCAGGGCCGAGGTTTGCGTTCCTGCCTGGCAGTGTCCATGTTAGTTTTGAACGTGAAGAGGAGAGAACGGGATCTAGAATAGAAGTCGAAAGGGCAAAGATCTCACTCTTCTGATGGTTCCTGGGAGTGGCTCCAAGGCCCTTGGAAGAATGCATACTGACCATTGTCAGCCCTTCTTGTACCCATGAGATTGGTGTGCTATCCTGGCAGGACTCGGTCTTAACACCACTTTCCCTTAAATCACTGCTCCTAAATGAAAACCGCAGGAGAATGTCTGATTTTTGCCTTTTTTCATTTCCCCAGCTCTTAGTTGCCCTCCTAAAAATGATTGAAACCTCCAGGGGAGCTGGCCTCACAGTGTGAGGTCTCTCTGCGAGACAAATGGAAGCGACTTCCGGAACCCTCCCCAGTGGTGCCTAGCCGTACCTTCTCCAAGGATGGTGTTCTCACTGGAGTGAGTGACCCCCCACAATGAGCCCCATTATTCAGTTGAGTTCCTCCTTTGCTATCTCACAACGTCACTGTTTGAAGAGAGTTGCAGCAGCAGTTGTTTTTCATGGTGATGTTCAGTAGATAAAGTCCGGGGGCCTGAGTTCTGCATTGCAGTCTCTGGCTACAATAGAAAAGCATGGGACTCTGGTATAGGCTTAAAATAATAATAATAAAATTAAATTAAAAAAACAATCAATCCATTTTGAACTGGGGCATTTATTGGGAAAGGCTCCTACTAGGAAGGCAGCAGAGTGCCCCTGGAGTGCCCAGCTCCTCTCCGCCACTTCCTTCCCCTTTACACAAGTGCTGCCCTGGCTCCCTAAGAATCGCTCACCCACCGGTCATAAGCTGCCCTTCAGTTCACATGGAAAGTTTGTGCTGGAGCGGAAGGTACAGTTCCCAGAATACAGCCCTTCATCTTCCCAGAAGGTGGCAAGTTGCACAGATAACCCTGCCCCAGGGATGTTCCTGCAATACCCTAATATAGAATCTGTCAGTTCCAGCCCGTGGAACGTGCTCTAAACTCTCTGAAAGCCATAGCTATTGAGTGTTCTTGACCAACTTACACAACTTACATAGGTTACCCACTGTCCCAGGCTTATTGCCCCCTCCCTACTATGCCCTACCAGCAGCCCGTCTGCAGGGCTGAGACCAGACATGCCTGCCTTATTCATTGGCCCTATGCTCGCTTGCCTCTCCTCAGACAATGCATTTGCTATAGCTTGTATGAAGGGCGAGCCATGGGTGTGTCTAGAAGCCCACCCAAAGAACAGGAAGGCCTCCGCTCCCCTTTATTCTGTCTCAGACCTGTACATAAAAAGCAAAGAACTGTGTGCCTGCTGGTGAAAGGGCCACATTGCTGATGCACAGATGTCTTGATTGCTGGCATGACCAGTCTCCCTACCTTGCACTGCTGTACTCTTCTCTCAGTTGACGTGTTATCTCCGACCTTTGGATCAGTAGCAGCAAGATTTGTTATAAAATAGTTTTTCTCCTCAGGGCTTACAGTCTAATTAGAGAAACAACAAGCATGGAGAAAACAGACAATTAAGCCCTGGCTGTAAGTGGGAGCAGGGGTGGGCCACCTGTGTGGTAGGTAATAGGGACATGACCTCACCTGTCACAGGAGGCTGTGGCAAACTTGCTGAGAAAGGCTGGCAAAATACATGACACAATACATGTTCAAGAAGCCAGTCTTTGGGCCTTTCCTTCCTTGCTGTAAAATGGAGGCAGAATCCTTGTTCTTCAGATTTCTGAAGACCACACAGAAGACCTAACTGAAACCCCGACACTGTTGACGCTGGACAGACCTTTCAAACCAGATTTCAGCACTGACTAAAACCTTCAAAACCACCCAAAGGAGAAAATGTCTGGTCACTCAGTTTCTTCCTCAACAGCCCCTGGTCAACTACCTGGGTTTCTTTTTTCTGAGGTAAGAATCAACTGGAAGCCCAAACTAAGTTTTTCACTAGACATGAATCCTGCTCCATGCTTGGGGTCCAAGCTGGTGTTGGGGTTTGTGGGGATCCTGCATGACCTAATTTCCCTTTCAACTTGATTTGATCAATTAAGTGGCTGCCCTCTGTACACCACTAGCATTCTGGTCTCCAGCCCACACCTTGATGTTAATCTAGGAAGACCAAGCCTGTACAGAGTAGGATCTTGGTTCATCAAAAGCTCAGCAAGTCATTTAAGGCTCTGGTATTTCATGATGACAGGGGACTGATTGGTGTGACTAGAATACAGGTTAGCCTGCTTTTGCTTGTTTTAGGGAACAGGAAGGCTAACAGAATCTGGAAGCTCACACAATAGATCACCCAGTACCAAGTCAGGTAACCACTGATGGTGGCTTGGACCAATTCTTACAGTGGAGGCAGAGAAAAGGGGACAGATTGTTTTAATTAATTAATCAAAAATAAATTGGATTGATTTGAGGGCCAATTTCAAAGTCAATTGGAAGTAATTCTTGATTTATCTAAAACTTACTACACCCTGTAAGTTGATGGAGACTGCCAATAACCACCAACTTGATAAGTTACATAACTCATTGTGATCACAGCCGTATTGTAGCCTACTCCTGAGTGATAGGAAAACTGGGAGAATTAATAAGAATGGAGAAAGGCCAGTAAGAGTAGAGCTGGACACTGTCACACACTTGTAATCCCAGCACTCAGGGAGGCAGATGCAGGTGGATCTCTGTGAGTTCGAGGCCAGCCTGGTCTACAAAGTGAGTCCAGGACAGCCAAGGCTGTCTCGGAGGAAGGGAGAGGGAGAGAGTTGGGTTTTGTTTGTTTTTATTGATGCTCTCCATCAGTGAACCTCAGAGTTCACGTCAACATCCACCAGCATTACCTAGAGGCTTTCTAAGGCAAGCTGTGGTTCTTCCCCATGAGTTCCTAAGGGCCACTTCCTTCCTTAGTAAGTATTCTTGGGAGAAGCAGGTGTAGGGCCTGTAGCCCCCAGCACTGGTGGAGATGTGTGGATGGGGGGAGGGAAGAAGCAACTTGGGATTCCAAGACCAAACCAGGCACCATAATGGCCTGTCTTGAACAAACAAAAGCAATCCTCAGGATAGGAACTACATTTGAGCCAGCTGTTGCCAGCCAAATTCATTGCCAGGCAAGCAACATAAACAAATGGACCAGTGCAAGGTCAAAGGGTGAAGATGAAAAGAAACTATCAGCACATTAAGCCTAAGATGTTATGAAAATGTTGAACTTGAATATGGCATTCCATTGTTACTTCCCCATACTGTCTTTAGGAAGCCAAGAGTTTCCTGTCTAGCCAGTGGCTATTTAACCTAATTACCATGAAATTATTCAGTTGTTAGCTCACCTACTGACCTGTTCTGCTCTGTGAATTGAGTTGAGATAGTGGTTCATTTGAAGTGGGGTGGGGTGCGGGGCAGAGAAATGTCTTAGCACTGGAAGGTCTTCCAGAAGACCTGGGTTCTTTTCCAAGCACCTACATAGAGACTGACAACTATCAACTCTAGTTCCAGAGGGTTTGATGCCTTCTTCTGGCCAGTTACTATTCTTATCTTAGATAAACTCTTATTTAATAAAGTATGCATGTTCATGTGCTTGACTTCTAAAACACATGTGTGCAGGTGTCTTCAGACTGGGATTATGAATTAATTTTAAAGCCTTTCCCCTTTATATATGTTTAGAAGTTTATAAATCTTGTTCATAGGTGGTTTTTTTTTAAAGATTTTGTTTATTTTGTATACACTGTTCAGCCTGCATGTATGCCTGCATGCCACAAGAGGGCACCCGATCTCACTATAGAAGGTTATGAGCCTCCATGTGGTTGCTGGGAATTGAACTCAGGACCTCTGGAAGAGCAGCCAGTGCTCTTAACTTCTAAGCCATCTCTTTAGCCCTTGCCCATAGTTCTTGTACAGTTTGAATTGGTGAGCTATATTTTTGTGAGAGGGTCTCATAAATCCCAGGCTGATCTCAGACTCAGTGTGTAACCATAGCTGACCTTAAATGCCTGATCTTCCTGCACTGAGTTTTGAGATTATAGGTGTGCATCATCAGTCCTGGTCTTATGCAGTGCTGGGGATTGAACCAGCTGAGCCCTTGTTTTGAAGTCTTTGAAGACTATAGAAGCATATAGAATATGTTAGTTCCCCTCATCTGAGATTCTGCATTTCATTGTATCAGTTATCTGAGGGGAATTGTGATCTAAAATGTTAAGTGGGAAATTCCAAAAACAAACAGTTCACACATTTTTAAATTCATTCCTTTCCAAGTAGCCTAATGGAATGTCATATTGAATCACTATGTTCTGGTTGGAATGAACCATGTCCAGTATATTCATGATGTGTGCAATAACTGCCTTTAATTTCCAAGTAGCCACTTTAGTTACCAAGCCAACTAGACTGATATCACAGGGCTGCTATCTAAGTAACATGTATCTTAACAGTGGCTCCAAAGTCCAAAAGTGTTGAAGAAGGCCATTCAGATAGACAACACATAAGAAGATGAAAGGAAGGAGGGAGGATGAGAGAGAGGCAGACAGAGAAAGGACATATTAATAGGTCTTTAATTACAGAATATTGTAATTGTTTTATCATATAACTAGGTTTTTTTGGGGGAAGCATATGTTGCTATCCGTATTTAGGTATGCACTGGGGTCTCAGAGTCTATCTCCACAGATGGGTGTACAGCTTCTGTGCACTGGCTTTCTATGTGAGAAACAGTAGCATCCTAATTAGTACCGTTGTTTAACCACAAGATGGAGTAGTGCACAACAGAATAAGCAACTGAATGCCCTATATGTGAGACAGGAATTCCAGCCTCCTAGATTTAAGCTCAGTAATGATTCCTGTGCACTTTCTGCCTTCTAACAATGTCAGGTAGATGACATATCTTTCCAGATACACCCATTTCAGACACACTTTTAAATTCTCATTTATTCCTTTATTCTTATATTTGAACCTGTAATTATCTTACTGTTAAATCAGGTCCCAATGAAAGATGTAAATGGTTAGAAAAGACTTGCAGCCAAACTTCTGCAGCTCAGTAGCCACTCCTGCTGAAGAGCACTTGCCAGTAAGACTGGTGTCCACTGCTTCCATCTCAGACAAGTGCAGTCCCAGAACTGCATGACAACCACTGCACATTGGTTGTCATTTCAAAATGTGTTTGATCAATGATTTGAATCATTTATAAGCTCTCAATGCTAACATACCAAAAAGCAGGGTGGAGAAGAAACATAGAAGGTGTTTGATTCAAATTAGATGCAGACAAATGCTGAGAGCCTAAGACTGCCCTTTCAGAGCAGCATGGAATGAGAGAGAGGCATAGGGGAAGGGGTTCATACAAGCCTGGGGTCTGGGGAGCTCAGTCTCCATGCAGAGCAAAGAGCAGCAAGAGCAGCTCTTCCTTTTTTTCAGGCGGCAGGGGGTGGGAGTTGTCAGGACAGGGTTTCTCTGTGTAGCCCTGGCTGTCTTGGAACTCACTTTGTAGGCCAGGCCAGCCTGGAGCTGAGAAACCCACCCCCCTCTGCTTCCCAGGTGCTGGGATTAAGGGTGTGCCGACTCTCCTCTTTACCCACTGCCCAGTCTGCCATGCTGCCTGGGCTGCCAATGTAGCTTTTCTTCTTTTCTTCCGTTCCCTCTCCCGCTCTCCCTTCTCTCTGTCCTTTTATGAATCAAGCAAATTGTTTCTACTTTGCTTCTACTTATTTTCTTAATAAATCCTTGCCTCTGAGTTAAACTTCTATTATTGTTAAGATGAGAACATTTAAAACTCTTCTAGCTATTTTGAAAAATGTACAATTCATTACTGTTTAATTGTCGTCACCATGTTGCACAAAAGAACCCCAGAGCTTAATAAGCCTCTGTGTCTGTAACTTTATGCTCATTGGCCAGCCTTGCCCAGCTCTCCCTCTCCCTACTCCTTAGCCTCTGAGCCAGCCTACTGTCAGCTTCTGGGCTCAGCATTCTCTTTTGTCCCAGATAGGAGAACAATGTGCAGTGCTTGATGTTCTGATGCTGGCCCACTTCACTTACTCTATTGTCCTCCAGTAGTCTCAGTCTTCAGGGGTCAAATGACCGTTTCACAGGGGTTGCATATCAGATATCCTGCACATCAGATATTTACATTACAATTGATAACAGTAACAAAATTATAGTTATAAAGTAGCAACAAAAATAATTTTATGATTGGGGGTGACCACAAGAGGAAGTGTAGTAAAGGATTGCAGCATTAGGAAGGTTCAGAGCCACTGGTTTAAGCATATTGCTTCTCTCAGAAGGATCCTGTCCCCGCTGGAAGCACCCGTTCCTGGTGACCCTCAAGTCTGAATATAGGCTGTAAGTGTATTCTAGTGGAATCCTTACTCTGTAGGACCAGAGTAGAGCAGGGGGGAGGGAATCAGTGATGTCAGAGATAGGATAGTCAGTAAAAGCAGACCGAGGCTACTCTGCTCTTGGTGATCCAGAGCTGTAGCATTAGGATTCAAAACAAGATTACCAACTGGAGAAAGAAAACAAAAATTGCCCGTGATCTTAGTGCTACCCCAGCCAACAGCTGGTAATTATTAGGGCTTCTGCAGGATGCTGCCATGAAAGGATGTTCTCATAGTTGCCATTAGAGCACACACAATTTGAAAACCTATCTTCCATTTACAGTCATCACCATCTTTCTGTGGCGCTATAAGCTTCATAATTATAATTTTAATGACCTCATAATATTCTATCCATCGAGCATATGTTCTATAATTTACTTAACTAGTTTCCATACCATTAGCCACATGCGCTTTTTAAAAATAATACTGTAAATAATGAGCCACAAGCATATTCATATGGATGTATTTTCCACTTACCCTTAGGGTATGTCAACAAGATTCACCAGAACAGAATTCAAGTGAAGTAGAAACTTTATTTAAAATAGAAAGAAAATAATTTGCAAACCATGGAGATAGCAGCCTTCCTTACAAAAAGAAGGGCCATGGGCCAAAGAGAAAGGCTGGCTGCTAGAGAAAGTTCCCATCCAGGCTTCTATTACTGGCTGCTTATATAAACCCAATTCACCCCTCAACTCTTCTCCCTCTTTCCCAATTCTTCCTTCCTCATGCACACCCCCACTTGAGCATAATCTGGGAGGGTGCAAGAGGTCAGTCATGATTGGTCTTTTATATGTAAATGAGGAAAACCAACTGCGGCCATTCCTGTTTAGTTGACATTTACATATGATTTCTAGGTCCCACAACATTGGTCAGGTCCCACAACAAAATTAGACTTTTCTGGGGCTATTTATCTTGGAGCATGACTCTTGACTAAGACCACAAAACCTGATTTTGATACCAGGAGTATAGTTGTAATACATAACCATCAAATGCTGGGACCCTTTGAGGACATTCTTTTGTTCTTGAAGGTCACAGGAAAAGTCACCACACTAAGTTTTTGTCAGGTGAGTGGGCAATAGATGTGACTTTACTGCCAAATGGCTTTCTAAAAGGAGTCTGCCATTTTCAGTACAGAGAGGCCATTTTCAAAGGCTCCTCCTTGCAGTCAAACACATGGGTGTGGATACTCTTGTCTCTCCAGCCTGCCCATTGCTCACCCTGCCATCATTTTCTGTACTCTGGGAAGGAGCCCCAGTTGCTTTCAGCTTCCAGCAGGTGAACTCTGCTACCAAATATCCAGGGATCACTTACCAGGACTTCCATACCAATGCAGACAATATGGGAAATTAGAATCAAAATGGAGTCACTTTTGCTGCCCACCTTAATCAGTGAACCAACGTAAAGCAAGCTACGTTATGAAGAACGGGTTTTTAACTAAGGTCTATCAGAACAGAACCACAATCTTCCAAAACCAAAATCCTTCAGAATTATCTGCCTACCTGCTCAGTCAACCTTGGACTGACATCATCTGATAGAGTGCCTCTGTTGTTGCAGAAGAAGGAGGAGGAGGAAGAAAGAAAGAAAGAAAGAAAGAAAGAAAGAAAGAAAGAAAGAAAGAAAGAAAGAAAGAAAGAAAGAAAGAAAGAAAGAAAGAAAGAAAGAAAGAAAGAAAGAAAGAAAGAAAGAAAGAAAGAAAGAAAAGAAAGAAAGAAAGGATTCCTATGAGATTGCAGGAGTCTTGCTCCGACCACAAAAGGGTGCTTGCAGAAACAGCCTGTCTTGCCTGAAGCAGTTCCTGAAAAGAGGGACCACAGACCACACATATTCCCCACAACTGCATCAGCTTCCTTCATTATCAAGCCACCATGAAGGGTTCCAGAAATCTTTTCCCTTTACAGACCCCTCCACTGCCTGCAGGAGAGAGGCTGCCCTCAAGGCATGTGCTAACAAATGCTTGACTATCCTCTCTTTCCTGCCTCTTGTCTCTTCATGCTGCCATAGAAATCTAGTATCAACCGTTGCGGTTAGGATTATTGTTTTAAAACGCCCAGTGCAAGCCTCGTTTTTTTCCTAAAAGCTGCCCTTGGCCTCCATTCTTTGCACACACCCATAGTCTACTAGGTCACATGACCACAACTGCATCACCATATTTTAGAGAAACTGATTTTTTGTTGTTCGTTTTTTAAAGATTCCACCCACAAACGATCTGTATTCTCCTTTGTGTCTCAGTCCAGGGCTAGCTCTCACTCCTAATTCCATAACTTCCACAAAGTCTTTTCAAGGTCATCAATGTAATTAACTACAAAGGGTTAGGAAGCACTTTCAGCTCTGTTTTAGGTAATGTCTGTGAGGTATTTGACACTGTTCTTGAACTTTTACCCCACTGGTGTCCTTGTTCTTTTACCCTGGTGATAGTCCTCTCCAAAAGTCAGCTGCTTCCTCCTAACCATTGATGTTCCCCCAAATGGGCGAAGAGTGGGAAAACAGCACCTAGAGCTGCTGTGCAGCCCTTCGCCTCCTGCTGCTGGTCCTGGGATTACAAACCTCACAGAGCCCCTTATCTTAGCCATGTGACTCCCCAGTAGGGTAGGTTTTTGTTTCTACCTTTTCCCTTTCTTTTTACATGTGATCTGTGGACAAATTGAGCTATTTAAAATACTCTAATGCCCTTTTTGTGTTTATGTACCCCCAAAAGATCTTTCTATAGAATTTGAATTACACTGCCTATTCAGGTTACCTCTGTTTTAATATGTAGGCATTTCACATTGAGCAGGGACAACATAGAATCATTTTCTTCCTCCAATACCTGCTGGTTTCCTGTTTTCGTAGTAAATGATACCACTCTACACCTATGGGATCAAATTCAAATCTGTCCAACATTTCAGGTCCCTCCCCCTTCCTCACGTCTATTATTACTGCTGGATATATACATCTGCCAAAAATCAGACTATCCCCTATGACTGTTCTGTATTGCTTCTTAAGACTGTTCACTCGTTCCATTACCTCCTGCCTTGATTATTCCAGTACTGCAGTGACCTCATAGCTTCTAACCTCCCTCCCAAGAGGCCAGATGATACAATATGACCTTGTTTATCTTTTCAAAGAACCAGCTTCTTTCTCTCATTGGCTCTTTGTTTGTTTGTTTTTGTTTTTAATTTTCACTTCGGTAGTTTCCACCCTGATCTCACTTTTTTTTCCATAGTATGAGGTGGTGTCTTTGCTAGTGGTTTTCTAGGGCACTGTGTGTATCACTGTTACTTAGATCTCTCTGACATTTTAATATAAACATTGGTAGCTGACATTTTAATATAAACATTGGTGGCTGTAAACCCACCTCTAAAGACTGTTTGGGGTGTGCAGTTTTCATTTCCTAGGAATTTTTAACAAATCCTTTTTGTGATAGTTATTCTTGGTTGCCAACTTGACTATATCTTTAGTTAATTGAAGTCCAAGCCTCTGGGTATATCTGTGAATTAATTAAATTGCTTGAAATGGGAAGACCCACACATACCCTCTTTAATCTGATCTCTTGAGGTGACAAGATGCACCTTTAATCTGGGCTACACCTTCTGCTGGAAGCCCATATACAAAGGACATGAAAGAAGAAAGTATTTGTTGCTTGCCTTTTTGCCCTCTCTTGCTCGCAACTCCATCCCCTCACTAGTATTAGGCCCTTCTTTGGGATTCCAGTGTATACTGAAACAATCAGCTCGTGGACTGAACAACTATTGTATTCTTGGAACCTCTGCTGATAGACTGCTGTTGTTGGACTAGCTAGACTACAGTCTATAAGAAATTCTAATAAATCATTCATTTTATTAGTTCTGTTACTTTAGAGAACCCTGACTAATACATTTCCTTGGTTTGTTTCAGTAACTATAGTGTATGACAATATCCATAAGCTGTGTGTCTTCTATAGATCCTTTTGCTATTGATGTAGTTTTATTCCACTGTAGTCAAAATACCAGGGGGTATTTCAAATCATCCATGTTTGTTAAGACTTTCTTTGCATCCTATCATATGATTTTTTTTTTCTTAGAGAAAGACCTATGGGCAGGTCAGAGGTCTGTGTATTCTGCAGTGTTTGTATGGAAATGTTCTGTAGCTTTCTCTTAGGTCCATTTGACCTAGGGTATCATGTAACTCAGATGCCTTTTTGTTGTTGCTAATGATGACGGAATGACCTGTGAGAATGCAGTACTGTTATGCAGTACAGTCATGTACTGTTATTATTGTGTTGGGGCAAGATTTAGACTTTTTGTGTAGAAGTATTTGTTTTGTGAAATTGGGTGCACCTGTGTTTGGTGTGACTATGTTTAGAATTGTTATCTCCTCTTGATACATTATTCTCTTAATCAGTATGAAGTCTGACTGGTTTTGGATTGATGTCTGTTTTGTCGTGTGTTAGAAAAGTGATACCTGCTTGTATCCTTCTTCCATCTGCTTGTAAAGCCTTTGCCATGCCTGCACTTTCAGGTGGCATCTGTCTCTGGCAATGAGGTGAGTTACTTGTAGGCAACAAATCTGTCTGTCTGTTGTTATTGGAGAGCTAAGAACCATTGGTAGTCATAAATACTATTGAAAGGTATGTATTAGTGCCTGTAATTTTGTTCGTTTTGTATTGTTTGGTGTTTTTCTGGTCCTTATTTGCTACTCTAGTGTGGTTTATTCTTTCCTGTAGCATCAGGAATGTGTTCTTCTTTTCAGGATTCCTTCAAGTATCATTTGTAGAGCTGGCTTAATGGTCCTTTAGCCTGGTTTTTTTTTAATAAAATGTTTTTCTTTTTCTTTAATTTATAAGAGATCATTTTATTTAGTATAGTAGTCTGAGTATCTTTAAGAACTTAAAAACAGCATTCCAAACTCTCCTGGCATTTAAAGTTTTGGTTGAGAAAGCTCCTGTTTGAGGTTATATATACTGGACTTTTATCTGAGCTACAGAAAAGCAATTAATGCATGATGTAAGTTGGATAAAAGAGAGGGGGAGGGAGAACTGTTGGCTTAGCATGATGTGGGACTGAAAAGGGAGGTTAAAAGGGAGGGTACAAGTTAGACCTTAGACCTTGTTAAAGAGCCTTTGCTGTAGCTGAAGTAAATGAAAACCGCAGGAATGGCCAGATAGGAGGCAGAGAGTAGGGTGAGCTTGACCTTTAACAGAGAAGAAGGGAGGGAACGTGACTCAACATGCAAACAGGGTCCTTAATAATGACCCAGTACAAGAAACTATGGTAATTTTAAAAAGTTCTCAACATCTAAATTGTCTCAATTGCAAAAGTATATTTTAAACGAGCACCGAAACAGCCTCTCATAACCTGGTTTGTGAGGCTTTGGGACATGGGGAGAGATGGGATCAGAGTGCTGAGAAGTATGGAAACTGAGTAGGAGGTTTCCTGCTCAGATGATACTCCATTGTGGCATGCTGACATTTAAAACCAACCTTTGCAGCTGTGTTCACAGGAGAGCTGAGAAGGGAGTTAATTTAGCAGGGACTTCAGGTCTGGTGTGAGGCTTCAGTGCCTTTGCTCAACCCGGTGTTGAGAGGCTTGATCTTCACGAGGTAGGGGAGGCTTTGGTGATCTAATAACCTAGACCAACCAACATATAAATCAGTTCTAGAATATAAATCACATTAGCAAAGTTCTAAAGCAATCTAGAGGAGATGGAGAAAGGGCAGAGCAGACATAGGGGTCTTTCGGGGTCACTCAAGGCAAATGTGGCAAGATTTGTACTGGGTCAGAATTCCCAAGGGGGAAAAAATGGCAAAAAAAAAACACAAAAAAACAAAAACACAAAGCTGTGCTAATGGGCTTCTGGAAGGCTTTAAAGCCTTAAGTACAGTTCATAGATGTTATAAGTTATAAAAACAACACAGATAAAAAGATTAAGCTTGTCTCAAGGGTAGGCAATTTCCCCTTCAGACAAAGCTGTGCACATCTCTCCTGGTCTATTTGTTTGTTTGTATTGTTGTTTTATTAATGTATACTGGGAGTGAAAATTGCTCACTTATCTCAAGCTATCACACCAGTCACATGTGGCTGAGGTAGGCAATATCCAGGCTGCAGCCATAGTGACAGCCATGGAGCCAGCTTGAACAGAGGGTGTCTTGGGGTTTCTAGTGCTGTGGTGGAGCACCATGACCATGAACAACTTGAGGAGGAAAGGGCTTATTTCAGCATACAGCTGTCAGGTTACACTGTTGCTGAAGGGAGTCAGAGCAGGAACTCAAACAGGGCAGGAACCTGAAGGCAGGAACTGATGAAGAGGCCATGCTGCCTACTGGCCCATTCCTCTGACTTGCTCAGCCTGTTTTTTTTGTTTTTTGTTTTTTTTTTTTTTTACAGCACCTAAGACCATCAGCCCAGGGGTTGTCCCAAACCACATTGTCTGACGCTTCCATATCAATCACTTAGTGAGGAAATGCCCTGCAGACTTTCCTACAGCCTTGTTGATCTCAAGGAGGCATTTTCTCACTTGAGGTTTCCTTCTCCCAGTTGACTCGAGGTTGTATCAAGTTGACATAACACCAGCCAGGACAACTGACCCCTTGTCAACCTGACACACAAACACATCACTTTTCAGCTTGAACATTTCCTTTCTCATTTATCCTCAATATATTAATATTAATATTACAGTATAAAACATAAATAAGTTTAAAAGTCCTAGTTTTTACAAATTCAAAACCTTTAAAAGTTGTTTCTTTACAATATCCAATCTTTTCAAAAATCCAAATCTCTCTAAAAATCCAAAGTCCAAAATAAAACTCTTAAAATCTCTTTAAAAGTTCAAAGTCTCTCAACTGTGGGCTCCTGTACAATCAAAGTCAATGAAATGCTTTCTTATTCCAAGAGGGAAGAACCAGAGCATGTCAAAGCAAAACCTGAATCCAACACTGTAAAACTCAATGTCAGGATTCTGAGACTCCTGATCTAGGCTCCAAAGGCTTGCCACAGCAAACATAGCTTGTTCTTATAGGCTCAGGCCAGTTCCATTCCAAAACTATTGATGTCCTTGGTAGCTGTCCCATGGTATTGGCATCTCAAAAACAAAACAAAACAAACAAACAAAAAACAACCCCAAATTCTAGGTTCTCCATGGCATCTGGGCTGCACCTTCACTGACAGCTTCTACGCTCTCTTAAGGCACTCTAATCCTGCCAAATGGTGCCAATTTCAGCCTCTATCCACGATCCCTTCAGTCCTGGGGTTCTTATCGCTATCAAGGCTGTACCTCTACCGTGACCTTCCCTGGCGCCTTGTGGTACCAAGTCTCAGCTAGTCTCCATGACTCCTTCATGCCTTCAAACCTAGTACCGCCTGGTAGATTTTTACACTATCAAGTTCAGCTGCCATCATGAGATACAGCCTAGCCACCTGTGGACCTTAGTTTCTGTGGGCTGAGTCTGTGGAAACACTTCCCAGAAGATTTTGAAAGAAAAGGTTTCACTTTAGTGTTCTGTTCTCTCCCAATTCTTCAGCTCCAGTTGACCAAAGTCATGATTCTTAATTCAA
>CM053756.1:784497-826820 GCA_028658305.1 Pachyuromys duprasi | reverse complement strand
CCTGGTAGATTTTTACACTATCAAGTTCAGCTGCCATCATGAGATACAGCCTAGCCACCTGTGGACCTTAGTTTCTGTGGGCTGAGTCTGTGGAAACACTTCCCAGAAGATTTTGAAAGAAAAGGTTTCACTTTAGTGTTCTGTTCTCTCCCAATTCTTCAGCTCCAGTTGACCAAAGTCATGATTCTTAATTCAAGACATCACATAAATAGCCCTGCTGGAATCTTTGTTTATCTCTAAAATTTCACAAGCCAGGTCTCCATCATCTACATTTCTTTCAGAATTCTCTCCCAAGCATCCAAAGAACAGCCCATTGAGCTGTGAACACTCAACAGCTTTTCAATAATCCATAGTTCAAATGCTACCACAATCCTCCCATACTTGGACAGATCTGTTATAGCAACTCCCCATTCCTGGTATCAACTTCTTAGTTAGAGTTTCTATGACCATAAACAACTTGAGAAGGTTTATTTGAACTTACAGCTGTCAGGTCACACTCCATTACTGGGGGCAGTCAGGGAAGAAACTCAAACAGGGCTGGAATATGGAAGCAAGAGTTGACACAATCTTGGTGGAGAGGGGACACTCACAATAGACTGGGCCCTCCCACATCAGTCACTAAGTAAGAAAGTGCCCTACAGGCTTGCCTACCATCTGATCTTAAGGAGACATTTTCTCAATGAGGTTCATTCCCCTCAGATGACTCTATATTGTGTCCAGTTGACAGAAGGTTAACCAGCATAAAGGGTATAGCAGGAAAGAATGTGGTCTCTCTCCCTCTTGGTCCTGGCTAGGCTGAACATCTGGGCCCTCCTGGGCCCACTGGGGTTGTAGAGTTGTGCAGTTACCTGAGGTGGCACTGCAGGACGAGTAGGCAAAGTCCGTGTGCACAGTGTCTGTTGACTATGGATGGTGAGATGGAGTGGGGCTTCCCATCCATGCCATGGTGCTCACATTTGGCTAAAGGATTGATCAATGAAATATTTTTGTACTGTATTGTACCTTGTTAATATTTCTTTTTTAAGTACCCCCTAAGCTGCCCCAAACTGACTGGCATTTAGTTGTAATAGATGATGGCAGGCCTTCACAGACCCTGTCCACCTCTTTTAAGAAAGGTTTCATTACTAATGGCAAACCTTGAGTGTCTTACAGATTTCAAAAGCATCCCAGAAAGCAGAAAGGCAGTGATTAAAGAGTTTTTAAAGGGCACCCTCCATAGATAGGAATGGGAGGAGCCATACATTATTAGGTAAAAATCCTACTCCAGGAGTGGGCTATTTCCCTATGCGTTGTTGACCAGGGAGGCCCTTGAGGCCCCACAAACTTAAAGGATATTTTCAATTCTCTTGGCTATATGATAAACCTAGATGGTAATTCCCTGGTGCTGAATACTCCACACAATTTAGCTTTAGGATGTAAGGAAAACTGCCTGGCCTGAGCTAGAAGAGCCCTCCTAACAGCTGCTTTCATAGTGAAGGACATGCCAGCTGGTCCATTGGTAAAGAATTATCAGCAAGATTCTTGCAGACTGTGAATGTTATAGTACCAATATGGCAGACAAGATGTGCCTACATGTAAAATACTAGAATGACTTTTATGGGTGTGATCACTTGATTTCTGATTAGATTTAAGGGTCTGTCGTAGAAGGGACCTCACATCCAGTACTGTGAGCCAGAACAAAAATTCATAGGGAGCGAGTTCACAAAGCCCCAGTAATGAGGCCAGTGATGTTGTTGTATTAAATGTATGTGATGTGCCGTTAAATAGTTCTGTTTATACCCATAGATTATTGCAACTATCATCTTCAGTTGGTCATTGAAGGAAACTAAAACATAAGACATATATATCATCCCCTCCAAGGCTCAGGGAACATTGAAGAAGAGATGTTAGAAAGGCTGTAAAAGCCATAGGAAAGAGTGAAATTTTGCATAGCAATTTCCTTCTAATTGAAATGTTTCACCCTGGAGAGAGATTCTTTAAGACCTCAAGAGTAAATGGACATTACAGGGTCCAAGAAATAAACAACCCACAAGTCTGAGGAAGTTTCTGAAACTTAAAAGATTCATAAGACCCTTCTTCAAGGTTATGTAAACAAGTAACAATTGTTGGAAAGGAGTGGGGACTACCTGAAGGTCCTTTGCCTTTAAGGACCCCCAGTGCTGAGGCTTCCGTTTTGGGATGGGCATCTGTGTTCAAAATTATCCCTCACCCCTATTTCTTTAAGTGACCCTAATAAGCCCATTGGTTCACCAAGTCGCCCTTTCGTATTCCACAAGAATGACAATTTATTATATGTATTGCATGGTTTTCCTGGGGAGCTGGGTAAGGTCTGTTCACTCCTGCAATAGCCCATGCCTCAAATCCAGAGGTGACAATTTTTACTAGCACAAATCCAAACATGGCATTATGGACTAGTGGAAATTCTAGGTGAATTCTCTTGTTTACAAATGAGAAAATAGGTAATCAATTTTCCTGAAATGTCAGCAAGTTAAACAAAAAAACAGAATTTCTGCTTCCCAACCTGAAGGAAGTTCTTATATAGACTGTGGCACTAACAAAAAAGTCCATCCCAAGGCAGGAATGAGAGCAGACAGCAACACATACAGACTGGACCTTGTGGAGCTTTGGACAAGTGTGTTTGTTGATATATTCTCTATCATCTACTCTTTCATTCAACTGAGGGGCAGCATAGCATGACCCAAGGTCTGAGCTGTTTGCTCTGAGTCCCAGATACCACATGTTGCTCTTCAACTAGACATGTGCTTTCCTGCCTCTCATTTCTTTCTCTGTGAAACGCTTGAACTATATTATTTATTGCAAAGGGTTTCCTTAAGAAATAAACTGGCTAGCATATAAAATGATTAGATCAGTTCCTGGCATGTAGGACATTGACCTAAAAATCTTCGATGTTATGAAAAGAAAGATACCTCTGGTTCTAGCAGAAAGAAGACAAAGGCTAGACCCTTCTGCCACCATCTTCAGCACCACTAAGTCATGATGGGAATAAGAATGTCACACTTCTTAGAAGCCCAGCTCCTCAGAATGCAGGGGCTAGGTACAGGGGCAGTAGTTCAGCTCACCTACCTCAGTGCAGTTGAAGTTAACCGAGACAAATGTACATAAGATTTCAAATAATATTATCAATATTAGCATGCATGTAAGGTAGCAAGGCTGTTTAAAACTTTAGCTTAAGTAGAATGTGAAGTTTATGGGTTTTTCTAATGCGAGGCAAGAAATGAAGATGAGAAGCAATTTCTGTCAATCCATCCTGGTGATAAGAGGTAACAGGAGTGTGCCACAGAGGTGGTGTGCTGTTCTTGGCCTCTGTGCGTAAGCCAGAGAGACTTCTCTACTCCTGTTTCCCAAATGGTATTTCAAATATTGGGAAATTTTTGTGGCTATTAATAAATTAAACTGAACACTCCTCCTGCAAGAACTTTCCATGTCTGCCCACTTGCTTGGCATGCACAGCAGGAGCAAATGTCACAAAAAGTGTAGGTTAGCTGTTAGTTTCTTTATTTAAGTGTGGGAATGTTATTGTGTGAGTACTGAAGCTATAGCTATTTCTTTTTATTTAAAAAAATTGTACAATATGTTTTGGTCATATTTTTTTCTTCCCAACTCCACCCAAAACTTCACTACTCTTTACCTACCCAATTTCATGGGTTTTTTTGAGATTATAATATAATTACATTATTTTTCCCTTCCTCTAAGCTTTCCCATATACCCTTCCTTGCCTTTTTTCAAATTCATGGACTCTTTTTTCACAATTGTCATTACATATATATGTGTATATAAATGTACATTCCTAAATATAACCTGCTCAGTGTATATAATATTATTTTCATATATGTTTCTAGGGTTAACTGTTTGGCCCTGGATAACCAATTAATGTAGTCTTCCCTGAGGAAGGCTATTCCTCCCACAGAATTCCTTAGTTGATCTATGGCAATTTCTCATCTCTAAAATATCTTTTCCTTCGGCTTGAGATCAAGTGAAGCTTAACCATGTGCATGTTTTTCACAAGCATCAGTCTCCACTCCTCTTGGGATTCCACAAGTGCCGCTGCTAGGAATGTGTGTGAGATGCTTAGAACTGTTCTCTGGGGTGACCACCTTCTCCAGTCCTGTCAGCTAAGCTTGGGATGCCACTCTCTGGACCTTATTCCAAACAAGTGAAACCATGTCTACACAAAACTCATTTGTATTCAAGTTTCATAGAACCTTAGTTCTCAGGTCACACAGGAAGCAACTCAAAATGATCACCGATAGGTGAATAGATACATGAGCTTGCCAAGCCTCCAGCATACTGCTACTTAGAAATAAAGAGTGTTCAGCCTTGGCACACTCCTCACGGCAGGAAGCCTCAAAAATATAGAAAGTGAAAAATTAGCAACAGACAACATAAGCCGTAAGAGGGAGGCTGGTAATCTGAATGAGAATACCTCCCATAAACTCATACGTTTGAATGCTTGGTCCCCAGCTGGTGAAACTATAGGAAGGATCAGGTGTCTCATTAGAGGAGGTGTGCCTTTAAGAATGGGCTTTGAGGCTTCAAAATCTCCATTTCCCATTACCCATCTTTGCCTCCCACTTGCAAAGAAAGACGGAAGCTCTCAGTTGCTGCTCTGGCACCATGTTTGCCTGTCTGCTGACATGCTCTCCACTGTGATAGTCATGGACTCACCCTCTGAACTGTAATCCCCCAGTAAACTCTTCCTTCTATAATTTGCTTAGTATTAAAATTAATTTTAATGCTAAAATTAAAATTAATTTGCTTAATTTGTGTGGTATTTTGTTAGAGTAGAAAAAAAGTAGCTAAGACAGCTGGGAATTCATCAAAAAGAGCACAAAAAAGTTGGAAGGATAGAGCTGGGGAATGGTGTGCTGGTTAAGAGCCCTTGCTGCTCTTTCAGAAACCCCAAGTTTGGTTGTCTGCTCCTGTGTTGGTGGCTCACAACTGCCTATCGCTTACAGTTCTAAAAATCCAGCGTCTCATCCAGCCTCCGCAGGCAACACACAAATAGTACATACTCACACAGACACATCACACACACAAAAAAAGGTGAAGGATAACAGAGACTCTATGTCTCAGTGATGACAGTCGTCACACAGGCACATTCTTTGTCAGAACTGACTGATCTTTAGAGTGGGAATGCTTCATTTTCTAAGAGTAATACTAAAATAAAATTGACTTTTGAAAAAAGATGAGAAAGTCCAGTCAGAACTATGCAAAAGCTGTTTGAAAAGTGCTTTGGCTTTATTCTTTAGTGTTCCTCCCAAAGACCCCCGTGTTAAACATTTTATTGATAGTCATGGTACTATTGACAGCCAGCGGAACCTTTAGGAGGATATTGGGAGATATTGTGGGTGTGCCCTCAAAGGGAACTGTGGGGCCCTGGAGTGTGTTCCTCTTTTTTATTTCCCAGGTATGAAGCAATAACACTATGATGTGTTGCCTTCACTATTGCCTGGAAAACCTGTGTGTGACCACTGATCTTAGACTAAAAACATTGAAGCCATGGGCCATAGTAAACCTTCCACTTTTGTAAGCTGATTAAACATGCGTGGATACTCCTAGCAATGGAAGCCAGTCAACTAGGCTTCCTCTAATACTGTTAGGACAACATGATCATTTAAAGAATGGTTTCAATAAAATAATGAAACAAAAGTCTAATGTACCATAACGAGAGAGGCAGAACAAAGAGAGGAACTTGTCTTTATTTAGGGATCTATATCGAGGAAGCCAACAGGTGGAAAAGATAAAAGAAAATGGAAGCTAGGAAAGTTATGAGTGTGTGTGAGAGACTGAGCACACACAGTAGGATCAGGATTTGGGGGAATAATGATCCCACTGGCATTTTTCTTTAAAGCCACTTATCTGCATGTTGACATATTCCACAGTCAAAAGAGCAGCCTTCATATTTGGAGAAGAAAAAAAACCCCAAAAAGCTCATTTTAAAATGCCGCTTCAACTCACTGCCTCCATTTCTCCAATCTAAGCATATGTTGCATTTAACAAAGACTGATATACAAATAATTAAATGCTAGAAGTAAAATATCTGCATAAATGTTATCAAAACAGCCCTTTTTAACAAACGGATGTTTAAAACTTCTTAGAGAATCCATGATGAGAAATACTGAGTTGTCAGACAAGATCTGCCTCTGTAATGAATCCTTCCTCCTCATTCTAGAAGGCTCTGAAAATTCCTCAATCTATGAAATATCTACTCTTTTCTAAAAATGGAAAGAGAAAGATAAATACAGAATATCCTTAGTGTTAATTAGCAAGTGGTCTGGCTTGCTCTAGGTCTTTCTCAAAATGTTAAGTTATTGAAAGGAATTTGAGGACCTGGAGACCTGATTGGCATCTCATGCAGAGGTCAGTGCCAGGACTGTATCGAGCCCATGTTGGGGCTAAATGATGGCGCCATTTGTTCATATTTGCTTTCTTTCTTCCCTTCCATGGTACCTGACATTACCTTGATAATAAAAGGCTAGATTATACAAATGGAAAATAACAGGCAGATGCCATCTCTCCTAGCTCAATCTTGGGTGAAAACCTTTTCATCTTTTGGGGGATTTTCTTCATTTCAACACATTATTCCACCTTGCCCAGAAAATTGTTTTGGTCTCAAACAACTCTTATTTATTCATTCTTGTGGATGAAAGCAGAAGCCTGGATAATGTAAAATGATACAAATCCGGAATCTTTTTATATTTGACTTTCAAATGTAGGGTTGTATTTTCATGTTTAATGTTCAAGCAATTCAATCCAGGCAAAATGGCAGAGTCACAGACTAAGTGCCTACCTGGGAAAGGCCTAAGCCGCTACCCTGGGTCGTTAGTAATGCTCCTTGGCAATATCTACCCCCAGAGGACAGGACAGGACTCATCAGCAGAGGGTACACTGAAGAGCCCCATTAACCATCTCTGTTCACCTTCTTACCCTCTTTCTTAGAGCAACAGGTCTGGTGCTTCCCAGGCCACCCTGGTGCTGCATTTATCTTACTGTCTTGGCATTTGCTTCCAGTACAGTGACACAAAGATTGCTGCTCCCCAACCAAAGGCTGCTTTTTCTCTGCCCTAGCCAGTGCTGAGGGCTAGCTGTTAGCAGAAGTATCACCCACTCTTTAAAAGATTGGCTGCACAGAGAGCTGGCCCTGACAGTGTGAGAGCCAGTAACATGGCCTCGCCCCTTGCAAGCCACAGCACTTGAGAGAGGGCCCTGCAACTGCCCTGGGCCACACAGGAGAGCTCACCCTAGTACTGTTTGAGTGCATGAGAGCCAGCCTCAAAAATGAGAGGGAAGGAGAGCTGGCCCTGTCCCTCACCTGGACAATGCTGGAGAGCTGTGAGGCTGAGCAGCTCAGCTGCCATCCAGGCCCTGGAAAGTTCAGGGTAGCAGGCAGAGTTATGCCAGACACACCCTGCAACAGGTAGGGACTGACGGATGCTGGGAGAACCTAGAGGCAGGTCCACTTTGGTATGTTAAATATGCACCTCAGCGCTCTTCCTTGGTCTGAACCCCAACTATACTCTGTCCTGGGACTACATAAAGTACAGAAAGAACAAATCAGTTCCTTTATGGTAGATGCCACAACAGTCCTTCCTAGTTTTATTCATCTGGGTCTCAGAGTCCACCATGGAAACTGCAAAACCACCATTCACTTCCCCTCTTCATTTTGTAACAAGGGTTGTGGGTGTTTTTTGTTTATTTTAAATCACAAAGAGGGAACTGAAGAATATTGGTAGGAAATTTGCATGGTTAGCTCTGCACTGAAGAAAATTCTGTTGGGTTTGGGATGGAAGCCTAAAAAACTCACTTCAGAAATAGAAGCTTAAAAATAAAAGCTTTATTTTCTGCATGCACAGGGATTCTGCCAGTTCGGGATCTGAACCTCATCGCTGAAGAAGGATTGGGCAACATTTTTAAAGGTTGGAAACACAAATTTAGGGGGTGCAGGGTAGGCTGTTGCACTGACTAATAATATTTTGACACAAGGGGTTGATCAAGGAAGTTAATGTTGGTAACTGGGCCTTATCCTGCTCACCTGGTTTCAGGGTCCTTGATCCTACTTTTGCAGTTAGGTTCCCTCTTGGGCTTTGGACCAGAATTTAGAATGATAAGGGAACAAAGGAGTGGGCAAGCTGCACCTAGTCAATTAAGTCAAGACAGGCAACACATTTATGACATATGTGCCTTAGTGTAGATGATGGATACTGGCAACTTCCTTCTTTACATCCTTAACCGGTTAACAAACAAACATGAATCTTCTGAAGAAGCAGGATAGGAGTTGGTTCTGGAGCCTAGGCAACATGAACGAGTTTTGTCCCTGACAGTAAGATAGAGGTTGTTCCTGAGATAGCTGGACTCAGGCTGCTGTCTCCTAACAGTTCAAGATTCACACACTGTTAATTAAAGTATAAAGGGAAAGGAGGAAAAGAGAAATGAAAATGAGACTAAGAAAGGGAGAAAGAGAGACAAGGGAAAGGTGAGTATTGGAAGAAAGAAGAGACTGGAGAGAATGAGGAAGGAGAGATGGGGAGAGGAGAGGAAAGAGGAAGGGTGGGAGGGAAGAGAGGAAGAAAGGAAAAGAAGGGAAGGGAAGCAGGAAGAAAGGAGAGGAGAGCCCTTGAAGCTGTGCCTAAACAATGGACCTTCCCCCCTCCCCCCATTCCTGTCCTTTCCTCTAACTATTAAACACTATTAAATTTTCAGGAGGGGTGAATGTGGGAAAGGGTCATTCCTTAACCTGAAGCCCACTCATCCTCTCGGCTGGATCCTGCTTTGTCCTCTCTCCTGAAGTTCCTCCAGGCACCTTCAGAGGACTTGCTTTGTCCTCTGGGTGGGAAACCCTGCTACTCCTGGGTTTGAAGCATCCTGAGCTCAGGATTCCACTTGGCTCTGGCTGATGTGCAAATGAAATGCATGTCACCTTCACCTTTTCTTACTCCCACCAAGTTGGAAAGAATAGTCCTTGCAGGGGCTTAAAATATCTCATTGCCATGTAAACCTGAGTGAAGGCTTCTACCTCTGGGCATTTGCAGCCTCTCTCTCCAGCTCTGTCTGCCACAAACTCAATTCAAGGGGAGACTATATCTCTTACAGGGAGGGAAAACACAGAAGTTTAATATTAGGAAAGCATCCTGTTGCAGAATCCCTCAGGAAGATCAGTAGGGCTCCAGACAGGAAATAAGTTAAACATGAGCATACCCAGAGACAGGGAGGCCACTGAAGATTCTACACAAACATTCAGGCAAACGATTATGGCAGATGAGCTTAAGTGTGACAGAATGGGGAAGGGAGCAACTAGGAACTATTTAGATATTAATATTAATTTATTATACTAAAGGTTCATTCTTGGCTGTTTTTTCTCTAGGGATACACTGTGTATATGTGTAGTAAAGGTGCAGGAAGAGAGGGAGAGAGGGAGAGGACCAAAAAACGAAGAGATGTAAGCCAAGATCAGGCTAAGACATCCGGATTTATGGCTTACTGTGCTGCTCACTGACTTGGGCTGCGTTTTCTTAAAGCAGATGCTAAAACAGAACTTGGACATCAAAATGCTCATTAGACAATTTATAGGTTGAACTGTGTGTGCTCAATATTCCCATATTGGAATCCTTCCTCTCAGGTCCTCTGATGACTGTATTTGGACAGAGAACTGGTGAAGTTACTTAGGTTGAAATGACATCACGTTATGACCCAGTTCACGAACCCCAAAAGACCAGGAATAAATAGGCTCCACTGTAAATACATGAGGTCATTTAAATTGTATATGCGCTTGAACATGGGACACAAACTTCCTGTGGAAACAGGAGAGGAATGCAGCCCCGAGGTTTGGGGTACACAGTTGTTAAAGGGAAAAAAATGCAAGCAGGGACTTACATCCTTTGGCGTTACATGCTTGGGTAAGAGAAATTGACTTTTGAAATGATTGGTCCACTTTAGGCATCAAAATTACAAACAGTTCTGGCCTGGCTATATGGGCTGTTTTCCTAGCAACTGTATACTTACTGGGTGGGGAAAGAATGCAGTAAGGCTAGTTCTTCCCCTCAGGGCATTACTGGACATGTCTCCACCTAGCTAGCCTTTAAGATAATACCCACTGATTTTTAAGTCTTTGGTCTCTCATTCTCCCCTTCTCATGATCATTTGAAGATCCAATCTTGGGTTTTCTAGATATGACCCCTTGTATCCTACAGATTTACATTTCCACAATGGGATCAAAATGAGTAGGGGTCCCTTCAGGGTGGATATAGGGGTAGTAAGCCAAAGAGAACTATTATTCCAGGATTTAAACCATCCTCTGGAATCCTTTCTCCCTAGGGTCTCTCCAGGCTTTTAGTCCAGTTGCTGCAATACTAGTTCCTATTCCAGCTAAGCAGATCCCCAAGATAATAACTAATGTCAGGGAGCCCCTTTTGACTTAGCATTTCAGCCTGCTAGGTGGGATTTTTTCGGCCAAGGGTCTCGTCTTCTGAAATTGCTTCAGTTCTGACAATAGGACTGTTGGAATCAGGGGCTAGGGAGGCTGAAATGACAGCCAAAGACTGGGCAATGGGGCAGCCCTCAGAAGCATCTGGTTAGTTGATCCAACTGAAGAGACAGGGAGCAATCATGTCAGTTTCCAGCAAGTCCAAATTTCAGCTTGCAGTCCATAGCTGATCCCAGAATAGAGTCAACCAGGTGAAAAACTGCTGAGACAAAGTCAGACTAGAGACAGAAGTTAAAATTTGTCTATTAAATGGGAAAAGTGAGGAATCCCAAGGCTAGGGGGAAAACTCATCTGGGGTCTGTTTGAGCAATTCCAGATCTCAGGACCTTTTGGTTTCCTGAAGCTCACATGAATTTTTAATACACAAAAGGAAACATATATATTTAAATAAAATTAAATAAATTTATATATATATTTAAAACTCAGAAAAGTAACAAATCAGCAAATCTAATGTAACAGCATTCTGAGAGTAACAGGTAAAACTGTCCAACTGAAGGAGTATCAGTTCTTCTTAGCTGTTTGTTTTGTAACCTTTATAAACAATTTAAGTGTGCCCATGATCTGAAACTCTAACACTTTTTCTGTGGTAGAAAAAGTGATTACCATAGCTGTTGGTAATCAGCCACCAATGGAACTTGGCCACTTTTTGTACGTCTACTTTTAGCCCCTACCTCCATGTCACACTGGAAAGTTAGGCATAAATACATTAATGGTTTTACTGCTAAACCCTGGATGCTTGGACTTTTCTTAACAAAGCAACTAGAAGGAATAGGTTTAAGATATTCCTGTGTCAAAGTCTGCCTCAGAAATGGTAGATATTAAGAATACCATAGTAAAAGTTATGGCTTTTGGGTCAGATATACACATTAAACAGATGTTTTTAGCATGATGAGAAGCACCTTTAAGTCTATCTCCAGAAGACAACCAAAGGAAATTAAAATCTCAAGTTTGTGACTGAATAATAAGCAGTCAGTATTCCATCAGCTTATCAGAACTCTATTGATCAATGTCAAAACCCTAAACTTCTGAAATCTTATAACAACATAAGCACAACAATAGCAGAAAGGAGGGAAAAACTAAAAAAAATCTCCCATTTTCAAGATGCCTTAAGTCATTTTTCTATATCGTTACAACTCACATTCATATACCTTAAAACACATACTTAGACTCTCCAATCTTTCCTGCACTTACTAACTTGGAAGCATTTTCCCAGACCATCAAGCAACATTCTGTAGATTTTCACAACCTAACTCCTATATCCTCAGACCCTACATAAACTCCATATTTTCCTATCCAGCTAGTCACCATAAGACACAGGCAACTAACATGAAGCCTGTGAGAAAGGCAAACCTGGTTACCTTTCTAAATAAGAGATCTAGTATCTAGTAGTTCTAACTAGCTAATGAACTAACCAAAATGAGTTAACAGTGGATCATAATTGTCTGATCTTTAGCTGCAAAGCTACCATAAGCTTAGTCTAGCTGTCAGTGTGATCAGAGACATGAGAAGGATAAATTATAAGCTAAATAATTGTACCAATCCATGTACCAATCAAAATGACAGAGATGACTAGTTAGTCCATCACTTAGGCAGTGTCCCTGCCTCCTGTGATCTCATGTCATCATGAACAGAGGCGGTCCTGCCAGGCACAGAAGATGAGAGACTGCTTCTGTGGAAAAAAGGAACACAAGAGATTGACCTCACCTTGCCTCCTGCAATGTGAAACAATGATTCTCCAAGTGTCCACAGTTTTGTCTACAGTTTAAGCTGGGCCCTAGCAGTGGTCCAGTTGGGGCAGTCTTGCCCAGTGGTTAGCATACCACAATCCAGAGTCACAGTCATCTTTCACTGTGCCCAAATCTTCTCGGAGACCTTGGGAAGCTAATGCCAGGATTTTGAGACTCTCTGTCACAATAAGCTTACACATGTTAAAATGCCACATTCATCAGATCTCTGACAAGCTTGAGGGCCAGCATATCTGAGTTACTCTTTGTTTATCTTTTGTTATCTAAAATTCCATCCTATAAAACAATGCTATAATCTCTAATCATGGTATATTCCTTAAATGTGTGTTTAAGGACTATATTTCAAGTTGATCTACATAGGCAGACTTCATAGTTACCCATCCTAGGCTTAATCTTAAAAAGAAACAAAAGACTAGATAAAGCTCAACATCGTAACCAACTGCAGTCGTTAGCATAACTTTAAATATCTTTCCGAACTAAAATCAAAGCAAAAACTTTCAATCGGATACAGTTCATAGAAGGGCTAGCAAATCTTGATGATCCTACCAGATTGCATTAAAACTGAATAGCAAAAAGCTTAAAGGACACAAGTTGCACTTAGCACTTAACAGGGAACTGAACACAGCTGGTAGCCCTAAACAAAGATGGCAGGAAAACCATGGTTCCACCCTCTTTATCTCTGAACCAACATGTTGACTAGCCAGATGTTGCTACAGGTTGTGGCCAGCAATTGGTTTTGCTACCTCCCACAGTATGGCAAGCACTGTGGAACATTTACAATTTCCCATAACCAAAGGTTCTAACACTGCAATTAAATAAGTTTTGCAACCAACTGCATAACAGAACAGTATAGAACAATTTTAAACTGTATGAACTATTCTGGCCACACCAAACCTATTGGCCAGAATTCTTGTCCCTTTAAAGAGCATAAGAAAATATTTTGCATTGAAGAGTCACCAGCCTTTTAAATGAAGAAAAACATATTGTATAGTTCTTTCTCAAGTCATATTTGCAGGTACGAAGAACCAAAGCAAACACAGTTCATATGCCCTCTCACTTTGTATACATACACTGACTTTCTGTAACATTCTATATACCCTCAGGTTAGCTTTTCCTAGCTCTGTTCTTCTGGTTTAACCAAACATTCTTACTTTAGACAAGCCATTTTTTTCTTTTCTTTAATATCCCAGTCTCTTGCTTTCTCTCTTGCTTTTCAGACAACATAAAATCCTTTTCTTCCTGACATGATAATGCTAGAGTCCAGCATGAGCTTATTCCACAATTTATTTTTTATAGGCAAAGCAAAAACAAGTCACATCAATACAAAAAGAAGTTCTGGAACTGCCAAACTCCTTTTCTAAAATTACTTCCCTATAGCAGGTATGGTCCAAGGTCACATAAACAAGCTTTAAGGAACTTGGAATAAGTTTTAAGGAACTTGGCAAAACTTCTTTTCTCTGTCTCAAGGTAAAGGTCAGAGCGAAAACATGTTTTTTGATAAACAAAGCAGCTTAACAAACAAGCAGTAGTCCACATGATACATTGAAAAAAAAAAAAAACCTGCAGTTTTTTCAATTGGTTCAAACAGTGTGCTTGGTTTTATTTGATAAAATTAAAAATAAATACTAAAGTCTTTTATCCTCCCCCAAAGGATTGAGAAATTGTTCCAAGTTCTTTGTTAGACTGCCCAAGGTCTTTGCTTAAAATGCCTGATAAACTTTAAAACGTTTCATCACCTTAAACCTTTAAACATTCTCCAAAACCTGTTTTTGCAATATCAAAATAAAGTACCCTTTTTTAGGAGTAAAGTCACAAAGCATAACCTTTAAAATCAAATTTTACCAGTGCAAACAATCCAATCTCTAAAACCAATACCAATTTAAAATGAGACTTGTCGTCTCAGTCTAAAAGGAAACAAAATTCATTTGGGCTAAGAGGTTCTGTAATCTTTCCTTTCCCTGATTCACACCACATGGCAATCTCAAGATGGCAGAATCACATCACATGCATGGGAAGCCACATGGTTGCTTTTTGAACACATGCATTATAGGTCTCATAAACACATAGACACAGATATATGTTCTAAACAAGAGTTTGAATTTAACCTTTAAACATATCCAATGACTCTTAATCTATAACCAAGACATACAGAGCATATTAACCATTTAAGATCAGTCAAAAACAAACATACAATGGTCATACATATATTTAAACAGACAGACAAAACTTTCCTTACTTCCTCCTGCCGTAATTTCAAGCACTTTCTTTTCTCATTCCGTGGCAGCTCCTAGCTAGCCAGGAGCAGTCCCAGACAACTCCATTCCCTTCTCCACCCTCTCATTCTTTCCCAACCCAGAGCACACGCAGATCAGCTGCTGGTGGAAGCAGGGTGCACAGGTGGAGTTGGGAGAAACAGGGAAGGGAGAGGAAGTCTGTCCCATAGGGTCCATCAATCCAAGTCCCAGCCGAAGAAATGAGAATAGTCACCACAGACAGCCAGAAACACAAAGACAAAACAACAGACTCCGCTAGGTGAGTGGGTAAGAACCCAAAACCAGTATGTTGGCAGCACTTCCTATCTCAGTATGTGGGTCTCTGTGGGACTGACCCACTTTCTAGGCCTATCAAACAGATTTGGGACCCCGTGTCCCTCATAATGCTGTTGGGGAGTGAAGAGTTTAAGTTAGCGTAGGTGACTCCATTTTGAAATAAGGAGCTGTCTTGACTGGGAGCTGAACTCAGGTACCAGGAAATATCACAGAATGTGCACCTGGCAGAAAACAAAGTTAGCTCTCCAAGCAATGGCCTCTAGGAAATATCACAGAATAAATGTTTAGTAAAAAATAGAGACAATCTCCCTGGCAATTGTGATTATGTAAACGGTCACCTCTCCCCTATGGCTTTTACCCAATTCTGTAACATCAAGGCATGAACCCCCTGCTTTCTCTCATGGAAACATGTTCCCCCTCCCCGCTTGCTGTTATGGAAACCCCCAACTTACAGTCTTTCCCTTTAAAAACTCTGCTCACTCAGGGTTCAGGGTCCCCCTTCTCTACTGTTGTGTCAGTGAGACTTAGGTCCTGAGTTCGATCGCTCTCATAATAAAGCTCTCTTGCTCTTGCATTGAGTTGTCTCCTAGTGGTCTCTGAGGGTCCTGTGATCCTGGTATTATAGGAGTACTGCAATCCCTGTGGCCTCAGTCAGCTGGTGTACCATGACACGATCAATCCTTGGCCACTCACTGTGTACTACCTTGAGATCTCAAATATACACAGAGTGACAGAACAGAGACATGGAACTTGGCCAAGACAAAAGCGTTTAACCATGGTCCTGATCCTCCAGCTTGGGAGTCCTGGAAGATCTTAGGGATCCCGGACAAGCCCCCAAGTATGTTATGCCCAAATTGCAAGCCCCCAAAAGACTACCACCAGGAGTCAAGTCCGTTACAAAACACATGAGGATATTTTTATTACAAGCTACATCTTGGGCTCACACCTCTCACTGTGGAAGTAGTGAGAGCCTCGTGCTCGGGTTAGTTGGGTGATTTAAAGATTCCAGTCCCTCCCAGCGTGCCCAAAGCAGGAGATTCCTGCCTGGCCAGCATCTATTGGTCAAAACTCAAAAGGGATGTTGTATTTTTAATTGATTGGATATAGGAAGATCCCCAAACCATTAATGATCTGGTGTCCCTCCCTAGGGGGATGGGCCAGTTTCCTAGCAACTGTTTCCTAGTGGGCAGGAAAGAATGCAGTAAAACTAGTTTTTCCCCTTTGGGCATTAAGCCTAGTTCTTCCCTGAAGGTGGCTGGACATATCTCCATTTGACTTGGTTAAGGCTTGTGCTTTAAACTTTAAAACAATACCCACTGATTTTTAGGTCTTTAGTCTCTCATTGGTTAATGGGAGTCTGAGCTGCTAAGCCTGGGGGCAACCTCCACCTTGATGCTTGCCTCACCTTGATACAAACAAACTTACAGAAGAAACTTTCATTTTACTCATGTCTCCATTCACTGTGGCAGGAAACATGGTAAAGCATTTACGTTACAGCACATAGAAGCAGAGCAAGCAGCCTCTAGGTGGAGCCAAGGCAAGACACAGCCCCCAAGGAGCCACCCACACTGACCTGCCTCTAACCAGGCCCTACTTTTCATAATTCTGTTGCTTACCAATTCTCCATTCAAAATGGGATTGCTATGATTGTGCTGTGCTGGGAAATGAATCTACTTAAGCATGGATCCACCAATGACTTAAACTATTTATTAAGTCAGAGCCCTCCCAGTCTCTGAAAACATACTCACAGACAGACCCTGATATAGGCTTCCTTAATCTCCTGGGCATATTTCAATCTAGTCTTAAGATTAACTTTCATTTTATTAAATAAACATGTGATCAAGCTGCTTTCTAAATGTTTATGTGTATGAATTCCTCCTACTCCCAACCTTGGCCAGAAAAGCTTGTTTTCTACAATGAGCAGAGGTTGGTACAGCAACTCATAACTAATCAAAATTTGGAGAACAAGACACTGTGGAGTGTCCAACCCTAAATTGGGCATATTTACAAATTCGCATAAGCCTTGGGGAACAGCAGAGGAAAGGAGTAGAAAGGCTGTAAGATGGAAGGGAGGGAACAGCACTCTGACATGCCATCTTCTGGACATAGCAAAGCAGTTACACTCATGAACTTTCTGCAACTATGGTTATCTGCACAAGAGGAAGCCAACAAAGATCAGCCAGCATTCTAGGGGGCAAGAAAAATTGGAATCAAAGAAAAAACAGGAACAGACATGGGGGTGGGAGGGTAATGGGTTGGGGTTGGGTTGGTGGGATCGAGAGGCTGGAAAGCCAGTTACATTGTATGTATGTACAGAACTGTCAATGAATACTAAAAGAAACTTAAAAAATTAACCATCATAGGTGGCCATTTACATGTGGTTACTCTGCTGTTAATGGGGTAGTGATCGACAAAAGCTCATTGCAATAAAATGTTTGAGTCATTTTGCCAATTTGGTTGTTTAGTGAGATGACTCTCAGTTAAAAAGGTTTTGTTGCCACCTCCTTTCAGGGACATTTACTAATATTGAAAGACATTTGTCAGAGGCCAGTATGTCCTATAACAACACAGAACTCCGATGTTGACAGCTGAGTGCATACTGGATGAGACCACATGCTACATTCTTCACCCTTTACAGCCGTTTCCATCTACCATGTGACCTGTTGGCCCCTAGAACCTTAACTTCTTTGTCTTCCAAATTTATTCCTTCTGGGCTCTTGACCCATCAGTAAGCTGATGACCACTGCTCAGTCTCATGCTATTTTCCATGTCAGTGCCCCAGGATACTCACCAAAGCTCTGGCCTTCAGGAAAGCTTTCTTTGGTCTTTGTCTTTCAAGTTATGGTTTATTATTTCCTTTATTATTATATTCTTTGAGAATTATGTGCATACTTACATATTATATCCATATATAGGTATATTTAATATGCTATATAGTGACATATAGGTTGCGTGTGAAATACCATGTCCCTCTAACTTCCTCTGAATACCCTCAACATCCATCTCAAAGCTTCATTTCTCTTCCCCCTTCTTTATTTTCAATAACTCACTAAGTCCAATTAGTGCTGTTCACATGTATATGGCTGTGGGGCCATCTACTGGAACAGGGAAACCTTTTTTGAGAACTCGTTCTCAAAGAAGAAAGGTTCTTCCTTCCCTGGCAGCTTTCAGCAGCCAATAGCTCCTCAGTATGGGGTGGGGCCTCCCTGATCTCTGTCAAGATTATGGTTTAATGTAGTATACTTTCTGTTCATTTGATGTTTCCTTCCTTCATTCACAAACCAAACCAATTCACTTGTAAATTCAGCTCCAGGCTTTCTTTCCCTCCTCCTTCTCTTCTTCTCTTTATTCTCCGCCCTCCCCCCCTTCCCTCCATGCCCCATAAAACCATGGACATGAGTTGAGATTAAGGGAGCCAGCCCCATGGAGGCAGATGCCACAAAGGGCTGGAATACTGGTTGCTGCAGTTGTTGGCCCTAGTCATTGTTGTGCTCAATCCTAGATATACTAAGTTCACCAAAGACCTCACACACAGTTGCTTCTGAGTCCACTCAATCTTATGATTTGGTAGGTCTGCCAGAACCAGGTTATTACAGGCAGCTGTCTGCCTGGTCGTTTGCTTGTCTGGTGGTCAGAGGATACAATTCTTACAGGACCTAATAGGAGGAACAGGCTGGTTTCTTTTAAGCTATGTAATTCTTCACTGAACACAGTGTCTTAGTCTACTTTGTGTTGCTGTTAGCAGAATACCAAAAAATAACCTGCATAATTTTTAATAAGTGAAACATTTTGAGGAACTCTAGAGTCTGGGAAGTCAGGGATCAGAGTACCAGCAACAGAAAAAGGGCTTCTTGCTGTGTCTTGATAGCAGAGAGTGACACATGGATGCAAGAGGTAAATGCCTGTCCAGGTAGCCTTCAGACATTACAACAGAGGGCAAGTGAGTTAAAACAATCCTGTACAAAACTGTATAGGTTTCCCCATGCAGTTATCTATCTACATATAGAGCAAGTATGGTAGTTTGTATTCCCTCCTCCTCTTATAAAGTCATGGATCCTGTCACGGGGCCTCATCTTCATCCCTCATCTAACCCTGATGACCTCTTTCATCAGTTACTTTCTGTTGCTGTGAAAAATGTCACTGATAAAGCATCCTGACCAAAAAAAGTTACGGAAGAAAGAGTTTATTCTGCCTTGTGGTCACGGAAGGGTGAGTCTATCATGCTAGGGTGGCATGGCAGTAAGCAAGACAGGAAAGTGAGGGATCATATCTTCAATGGAAAGCATAAAGCAGAGAGAACTAGAAGTGGGACAAGGCTACAGACTTTCAAAGAGCACCCCCTAGCTGACATATTTCCTTCCGCAAGCCTCCATCACTTAAATCTAAAACACTGCCACCAACCAGAGACCCAAGTGTTCAAATATCAGAGCCTATGGGGAGACATTTCCCATTTAAGCCACCACATGACCCAAACACCATCTCTAAATACCGGCAACATATGAATTTGAAGGTTAAATTTCTAACATATAAACTTTTCGGGAACATACTAAAATCATAGCAAATAGCATAGATACTACAGAGTCTCAGGGTCCTATGGTACAACTCTTCATTAGAACTTGTCACAGACTCCAGACATCACCTTTTCCTACCACAGAGACTCTCAATATCGTAGGATACAAATGGCGTCTGTGCTAACCAAAAGCCAGGACCCACTACAAAGTCTTTTCTTGCGAACCTCACTCAAACATGGGAGATGTCTGTGACACTTGGTAATTAATTCGGATTACGGTGTGAAATAGGCTACCTCTAGACAGCAGAGAGGCCCATGATGCATTGCATTATTTCTTTATTGCTAGAAGTTAAGATGGAAAATTTTGTCTTTACTTTAAAAAAGATATCCTTATTCACACAAACCCTAGAAACTTTACTGATGTTGACCACTCTTTAGTATTCTCTCTCTCTCTCTCTTTTCTTTTTCTTTTTTCTTTTTTTTTTTTTTTTGAGAGAATGTCTTCCTGTATACTCTAGGCTGGCCTCAAAATGACCATCTGCCTACCACACTCTCACAAGTGCTGAGATTACAGGCATGTATCACCTCACCAGGTTATAGAGAAGGCATTTTATTTTTCTGGTGCCAATGATTGAACATTTGGTCATACATCAGGATGCCCATTGGTCTAGATGAAGAGATTTGGACCCACTTTGATTCACGAACAGGGGCCTGATATCTCCTTCTGTTTTGAAATGCTATGATAGGATACTATATTCTGGGACATTATAAATAAGCTCATTATATTTCAGTTATATATTATTATACATACACGAGGCTGGGAAGCCTAAGATAGTTACTATACTTAAAAAGGCCTTCATGTTGACATCATCCCATAGTGGAAGGTACCATATGTCAAAAGAGAGAAAATGAAGACTGAACAACATACCCATTCCCCTGATATGGCTTTAGTCCATCAATGTGAATAGTCAGTCATCATGACCTACTACCTTCAAGTGGGTCAAAGACTTCAACATAAAACCAGACACTAAATCTATTAGAAGAAAAAGTGAGGAAGAGCCTTGAACTCATTGGCACAAAAGACAACTTCCTGAACAAAACACCAACAGCACAGGCTCTAAGATCAACAATCAATAAATGGGACCTCATGAAACTGAAAAGCTTCTTCTTTAAAGCAAAGGACACTGTCAGTAGAACAAACAGACAGCCTTCAGACTGGGAAAAGATCTTCATCAACTGTTATAGTAAAGTAAAAAATGAGTGAGCTGTTGGGCTATATATTGTTTATTATTGTACCTATGATTATCACAGCAGTATTTTTAATGTGCTATCACAAATAATAAGACATAGAATATACATAGACAGATTTATAATTGCCTTATTTATCTTGGACAGGGCAGATATTTCACTTACACTGTCTCAATATCCTCACCACTCATCTCCCAGCCCCCATCCAATGCCATCCACTTTAATCCTCCTCATCTGGACTATCTTCCATTCATAATCTTATAAATACTTGCTTTTATTCTTCATCTGAGCCTTTCCACATCATTATTGGAGTCCTTCCTATTGGCCTGTGTGGTTTTTTGTTTTGTTTTGTTTGTTTGTTTCTTTTTTTCTCTCATCGTGGCATCCTCCTTCCTCTTCTCTTTCCATCCATCTGTTTCCAGTGATTCTCTGTCCTCAAAAACCCAGGAACCTTAGCCATGCCTACCCCATTCTGCCCTGCCCAGGTATAGGACATTTAATCAACCAATCAGGCATGTCTTAGGCAGGTTTACAAAACAAGGATAGGTCTAACCAGATCTTGAGGGCCAGTAATATGCATCAGACCAATCTCCAACCACCAACCCTACATCCGACAGAGGGCTAATATCCAAAATATATAAAAACTCAAGGAATTAAATACCGAGGGCTGGTGAGATAGCTCAGAGGTTAAGAGCATTGGTTGCTCTTCCAAAGGTTCAGAGTTCAATTCCCAGCAACCACATGGTACCTCACAATCATCTATAATGAGATCTTGTGCCCTCTCATGGCGTGCAGGTATACATGCAAGCAGAATGCTGTATACATAATAAATAAATAATTTTTTAAAAAAGAAATTTTTTAAATACCAAAAAACTGAATAATCCAATTTAAAAAGGGGATACAGAGCTAAACAGAATTCTCAATAGTGGAATATTGAATGGCTGAGAAGCACTTAAAGAAATACTCAACATCCTTAGTCATCAGGGAAATGAAAATCAAAACAACTTTGAGATTCCATCTTAGACATATCAGAGTGCTAAGATAAAAAACTCAAGTGATAGCATATGCTGGTGAGCTTGTAGAAAAAGAGGAACACTCCATTGCTGGTGGGAGTGCAAACTTGTATAACCACTTTGGAAAGCCATCTGGTGCTTTCTCAGAAAATTGGGAACAACTCTACCTCAAGACCCAGGTATACCACTCCTTTGGCATAACCCAAAAGATGTTCCACCATTCAACCAGGACACTTACTAAACTATGTTCATAGCAGCTTTAGTACTAATAGCTAGAATCTGGAAACAAACCAGATGTCCCTCAACCAAAGAATGGATAAAGAAATTGTGGTACATCTACACAATAGATTACTATTCAGCAATTAAAAACAAGGAAATCATGAAATTTTCAGGCAAATGGATGGATCTAGAAAAGATTGTTCTTAGTGAGGTATCGCAGAAGCAGAAAGACACACATAGTATATACTCATTGTAAGTGGATACGAGTCATACAACACAGGATAACCACACTACAGACCTAAAGAAGCTAAGTAACAGGGAACACCCTAGGGAGGTTGCTTAATTCTCATTCTGAAGGGCAAATAGAATAGACACTGGAAGTTGTTGCAGAGAGGGAACAGGACAGGAACCTACTGTAGATGTCCTCTGAAAGACTCTACCAACCAGGGGATTGAAGCAGATGCTGAGACTCACAGCCAAATTTTGGGCAGAGCACAGGGAATTGTAGGGAAGAGTTGGGGGGATAGAAGAACCCGAAGGTGATAGGAGCTCCACAAGAAGACCAACAAAGCCCAACAAATCTGAGCCCAAGGTGAACTGCGGAGACTGATGCACCAAACAAGGACCATGCATGGAGAGGACTTAGGTCTCTTGCTCATATGTAGCTGATAGGCAGCTCAGTCTCCATGAATGTTTCCCTAATAAGAAAAGCAGGGGCTATCTCTAACATGGACTCTGTTGACTGCTCCTTGACCACTTCGCTCCTGTGGGGTGACCTTGCCAGGCCACAGAGGAAGAGGATGCAGCCAGTCCTGATGAGACTTGATAAGCTGGGATCAATTGGTAGGGGAGGAGGGCTCTCCCTTTCTGAGGACTACAGTAGGAGGACGGGGGATGTGTGAGAGAAAGGGAGGACAGGACAACATGAGACAAGGGAGGGGGCTACAATCAGGATGTAAAGTGCATACATTTAAAAAAATAATTTAAAAAAAAGGAAAGAAATTCCAGTTCTCAACACTGTTGTATTAGGGATTAGACTTCTAACACATAAGCTTTGGGATAAACCTTCAAGCTATATTCCTTGCTGATAAAGCATGTATCAGAGGGTGGAATGCAGATGAAGTTCTAGAAATATTCAGAGTGGAAAGGAATCAAGAGGCTGAAGAAGAGTCACTGGAAACATGGTTCTCATAAGCAGATGAGAGACCGTACCTCCTGCCGCTATCCGCCATCCCTTCATTCACTTCTACTGTGACATATTGGTCCTGGGAGAGAAATAGGAGTGATGAAGGGCCAAGCACTTCACACTTGCTGTTGGGTACTTTCAACAGCAGTCATTTGAGCCCTTGCTATGGCTCCTTTCTCTAGATCAGCAGTTTTCAACTTGCAGCTCAGATATTTGCATTATGATTCATTGCAATAGCAAAATTACAGTTATGAAGTAGCAATAAAAATAATTTTATGTTTGGGGGTCATCACAACATGAAAAACTCCATTAAAAGGATGCAGCATTAGGAAGGTTGAGAACCGCTGGTCTAGATGAAGGTAAGAGATGGTGCGCTTGCTAGCTTTTGAGAGTTTCATCACACTGACCTCTCACTATAGAGATGGCAGCACGTTGTCTTCAAAAGGAAAAATTCATGTGGTATGATAGTTAATCTTCATTGTCAACACGACTGGATTTTAGAAGCACCTTGGACACATATATCTGGATATGACCTCGTAGGTGTTTCCAGTAATATTTAACTGAGGAGGGCAGACCCATCCTAAATGTGTGCTGCCCTGTTCTGTGGCCTGGGATAAAAAAAGGGGCATGTGAGCTGAGCACCAGCATTTGTCACCTTGACTGGAGACATAGTGTGATCAATCACCTCAGGCTTCTGCCACTACACCGTTCTTACCATGATGGATGACACCCTTGAACAGTGAGCAGAAACAACCTTTCCTCCTTACATTACTGCTTACCAGATACTTTTGTCAGAGTAACAAGTTAGCTGATACATATGGGTTTGAGTTTTCCTCTCTTCTCCTTGGTGCTCGGCCAGATGCACAGATTTTGGGTTGGGGGTGGTGGGGGTGGTTCCTTATTGGTGGCTACAATATGCCTTATATTAAGTGTAACCAGAAAACACGTTTTGTGACCACAGAAACTCATGAACCTGGCTGTTACTGCTCCAAGCTCCCTATGTAGAAGCAGCATTAATCAGCAGGATGCTGGAGGCAGATGGGAGGCACCATCCTTAAAGCTGTTGATGACTTGATTAAACTCCTGCCTCAAACCAATGGCCAGTGTTTGGTGGTGTCTTCCCAGAAGCCAGATACATGGTCTAGGAAACAAGGAGTTATGCTGGCAATGTCTCTGAGCCCATTACACATAAAAAAGACACTGGAACAATATTGGGATCTTGGAACCAGTGGTTTGAAAGTGTTAGATTCCACAGCATATTATGTTAGCAGGGAACATTTTAGATTGTGAGTCTGGACCATGGACCTCATACTTCCAAACCAGCATATCTAGAGAGAATTATCAGAACAGACAGGGATATCAGCCTAAAAAGTCTGAAAATGCTTTAGGCTACTGTCATGCAATAGACTTGGGGGATTCTGTTGATACCCCAGTGGACTCGAGCCACAGGTTTGCAAATAGCTCTCTCCATACAAGACTGCAAACAAATCAAAGCTATCAAGAACTCAAAGCTCTCTGGGTCAAAACTTTGTGTTCCACCATGAGATGCCCACCATCTACACCCCATTTATCAGGTCTCTTTCACTTTGCCTTCTGTATGACAGCATCATCAGGAGGCTAGAGGTTGACAGTCCCAGTGCTGTGTCCCCTGGCTAAGAGTCCTGCCTGGCTGTTCTTAGCAGGAATGCTAACAGCTCTCTCTCTTTGCCTCTTCACATTTTATTATGATTGAATGTGTCTCCCAACTTTCATGTATTGGAAATTTAATTCATGTCCACGAGATTTTGGGGAAGTTGTTTCGGCCATGAAGGCTCTGGCTGCTTTCATGGCAATGTGTTATTGCAGAAGGGCTTTGGTGGCAGTCAGCTCTGCCACGCCATGTGATACCCACTGCTGTGTGGTGATGCAACATGGAGGCTTCATCAGATGTGATGCGAAGCCTGTACCATCCTCCAGGACTTCTCAGCCTCAGGACACACGACAGCCACACGACAGACTTAGCATCCGCTATCCCATCAGATTAATGCAAGTTCTAGCCTTCTTTTATTCCATCACAAAGTTACCTTTGAAGAGAAGATCACTCCTTGTCACTGAAATCAGAGGATAAAGACAAGACATTTTCCTATTAACAAATTCTCATTTCACTGATTACAGCAGCCCAAGTGTGGGCCCCCAAACTGTGAGCCAAATGGAGAGGCCCCTGTGGCAAGCAACAGCTACGACTCACATTTCTCTGAAATTTTCATTTTCTGTAGGAGAGAGAGAGAGAGAGAGAGAGAGAGAGAGAGAGAGAGAGAGAGAGAGGCAGAGACAGAGAGACAGAGAGACAGAGAACAGAAAAAATGACTGTCCACCAAGTCACCTGAGCAGATACATGGCTTGTTTTATGTGAGTAGAATGGCACATTTGTTAATGGCTCTGGCTACATAGCGTGTCCTAGGGTCATTATTTATAATGGGCAGCAACAAAAAGCAGTAACGAAGCTGGTGCACAGCAACAGGCAGCGTAAAATTTTAATTGAGAGGTATTTTCTGGATTTTGATTTTAAGTGTCCTGTTGTTAAGAGGGAAAGCAGCTTTCCAGATGATGAGCCTGTAACTGGAGTGCCTGGCATGCTTGCTTGAGACACCAGTGAAAGGGTTTCCCACCACATCTCTTCCCCCTGACACTTAAACTGTATTACCATCAATGATAACATGTAATCATACAACATCTGGGAGCAACTGACCACTTTTCATACATATAATAGGAGCAGAATAATACAGTTTACTATTTCTGTTCCAAGATAAATGCTAAAGAACCCATATGGCACCTGCTCTGTGTTGGGTGTGGTAGATCCCAGGCAGAAACAGTAGCATCTACCTGGGACCCTGCACCACTGTACAGATGGACCCTTGGTCTGCAGAATGCAGAATTGGTGCTCTTTCTGGGAAGACAGTAGGGCGGAAGTCCTAAACAGGATGGGACATATATTAGGATGGAGGTCCTGAAGGGGTGGGACATACAGAAAGTGGGGAAGATTAGATGAACAAGACAATAACAAAAAAGTTACTTTAAGGAATTTGCCTGGGTCAGGACTAAGGAGGACCTGAAGCCACAGACAGAAATCTAGAAAGTGGTGGCATTATATTAGCTTATGGGATTGTGGTAACTGAGAGCTCACACAGTGTGTCATCTGCTACACGGATAACACAGAGCCACCGCTTTAGTTCCAATTTACACCTAGAACCAAAGGGCCGATGGACAAAGGACAACAGATAATGGTATCCCAGCTCAAGAAGAACATGAAATTGCCCTCCCCTCCTCCTCTTCCTATTTGTTTACTATGGAAACTAAATGGATTGGATGATACCAATGGATCCTGAGGAGCTGAATTTCTTTACCCCATATACTGATTGTAGCAATCTTCAGAAAACACACACACACACTTTTTTCAGCTGTCTGGGCATCTCTTGGGTTCATCAAGTTGGCACGTAAGATGAACCACTGCAGAAGCTATATATGAATATTTACTGCTTGGCTTTCAACTTATAAATTTTGATCCATCAGCAGACTATGAAATCAAAGCAGTGTGCTTGGAAAAGTAACAGTACAACAGAATACAAAATATCGGTATGCAATGTGTGTGTTAAGGCCAGTACCCTTTCATCAACATTTGAATACAGCTTTACTTAGGTAGATGCTATGAACCTGGCTCACAATGTGTATTTCTTATTGTAGATGACAGTTTAAACAAGAGTGTAAATCTCTGTCTTAAGGTTAACTCACTATAAACTAGAGGGCCTCTTTAGCAAGCCCATTACATGAATCTCCTTTTGCTGAAGCAGAAGTCATTAAGTGCTATGGCTGGGAACCAGAAGCCCTTCCCCATGCTCTGCCACAGAACAGACACATCCGGTGTGTGATACTCTTAATAGTAACCAACATCTATTGACAGCGCATGTTCTAACTCCCCTATGAAGGAGAGCAGATGGCTTTATTTATAGAGGTAGGCAGGAGGTCACCACTCCCCCAGGGCTGTGGAGTACAGCACACCTTGATTTTCAGTAGAGCCCTACCTCTAATAAGCTTTTTTTTACCATGGGCCTTGCTAAGGCTGTGAACTCTGTGGTGTAAACTCTCTCCTTTGCTATATGTCTATGTATTGTTTGGTATTCTTGTTATCTATCACTTCAGCTACCCAAACGTCACGGCATTTAAGCAACCTTACTTTACTGTGCTTACAGAGTTGGGGGATCAGGAATTTAGTCATGTTATCAAGGGGTGGCAGCTGTCCTCTCTACAATGCTTAGAGTCTCACTGGGAAACACTCAGCAGTCTAAAAGCTGAGCATACCAGTCATCTGGAGGCATCTTCATTCCCCATCCGGTGCCTAGGCTGAGACTGTTGACCTTGCACACCTTCGTCAGCTCTCATGCATCTGGGGTTGGCATCTCCTTTAGGGCTCACTGAGGGCAAGCACTCCAAGTGAACCACATGGCCTCCCCACCTTTTACAAACTAGCATAAGAATGTCCTTTATCAATTCTCCTATTAGTTTCTCTTGGCTGAAAGTCTACCCAGATCACCAAGGAGGCGCAAGGGCTTCACTTCTTGATACAAAGCACTTTCTATGATATTCTCTATTTTCTTAGTTTCTTAGCCGGTGTGTGCATGCTTCCTTGTTGTTGGAACAACTGGATTTCCCTTGGTGTGGGAGAGTAAGTGGCTCAAATTCTTCATGATGCATAGGGCACTTTGTGGTTAATAATCTACTGTTCATTATAATGATCTGTAGTCCCTATAAGAGTAAATGAGCTGGAACAGCAGATATATTTACTGCCTTAATTCAGTCGCTAGCATTAGCCTTATTTCAAAGTATTTTCTCTCCATTTGGATGGAATTTCTTTTATCTGAGCTTATCTTCAATGTCAATAAGTTTAGCACTCCTCAACAGCTGGAAGCCCAGATATTATACGTCTCCCCTCCTATTAATCTTCTGTAGGTTGATCTTTATAGCTATCTTAGCCCATTCATCACTGCAAGCTGTCCGCTTACATTTGTATGCTCTTCCATTTAGCTAACTGAACTCTATTTCTTTATCTAGACTAAAGTCCTTTGTCATTTTAATAGTTTATAGAGTTCTCCCTCAGAGCTGCCTGTGAGTGTCAGACTGTCCACAAAGAACAAACGGATGCTAATAACACCCCTCATTATGTTTCCTCTTAACCCATTCCTAAGGCTCTTTGGTAAAGTTATCTCCAAGAACCACAAGATATTCCATGTTCTGTAAGAACACTTACAATTTGGCAGTTTTTCTCTGAAGAGAACCAGTCACCATGCTTCATTTATTTCTGTCGTCCTATAAAAACTGAGACTTGACTTTATTCACCTACATTTTCCTATATTTGTACAGGCAAAGCACAATACAAGGTTTTAAAAACTTGGTGATATAGGATACTATGACACAGCAAAGGACAATGGGTTTAACAGACCCAAGAAGGAAATGGAGGAAGGCTGGAGGGAGGGAAATGAAACATCAAAGACAGAGAGGGGCTGGGGGTTTAGCTCAGGTCTTACATGCCCACAGGCTAAGGGCATGGTCTTAACCTGATTGCACTGCTCAGAGGTGACAGAGACTTTAAAATGTGGGGTGGAGCAGCAAGAAGCTGGGGGTGTGCCCTAGAAGATACTGTGACCTTGTCTATCTTCTCTCTGTTTCCCACCAGGAGGTGAACAGCTTTGCTGCACTGTGAGTTTCCCACCACGATCTGCCTCACCTCTGCTGCCCCAAAGCAACAGACCCCGAGGGACCACAGAAAAGCTCCAAACCCTTTCTTTCTCTAAACTGGTTTTCTCAGGTCTTTTCCGCAGTGGTACAAAGATGGCAGACATAGGTCAGCTCTCAGCGTAAGAGGTCAGCGAAGTCCTGAGCCCTGCCAAGGCAGAGGGCTACGCTTCTCATCACAGATGAGAACAGAGACCAATCAGGGGATGGAAAATCCAAACCAGGGTGTTGTTATCAAGGTGCTGGGTGCCCCAGCTCTAGGGCACACATGGCTCTGTCTCTCTAGGTTCTGTGCCACCTGCCCTAGATGAGGGTGAGCACATGAGCAAGTTCAAGAACCCTGTGACAGCTGCTGAGCTGGCTAAAAACTGGGATTCACAGTGCAGGGCCAGCCCTCTTGGGAGGATGTTTTTTGCTTGCTCAGTCTAGTAGTAGTTTGCATAGCATGGGGTTGGGCAATGGTGAGGCCATCACAACGAGAGCCAAATCAGAGGATGGACACCAGCTCAATCCATCCACAATCTGGATGCCTGACAGCTGCCACCACAGCTGCGACTTGAGGAGGCTGCTGTGAACAGTTCACAGAGTCAGGGCCTAGCAGGCAGGGAAGGCATTTGCTAGGCACTGTGGCCAGTTTGGCTTAAAAGGTGGACATGGAGCAGACATTTCCTTCCAGCCTTCAAAGACTGTACCCTAGAGTCATGCCATTAGGAGAGCCAGGTCCAGAGAGGTTCTGTGGAGGCCTGGCATCCGCCTCTGCAGGCCTCAGGGAAGAGAAGAGCCATTCTGCTTTGTGTCCATTTCAGCTTCTTCTGAAAACAGCCACGTGGGGCTGGGACTCTTCCCTGCTCTGACGTTTGGAGCAGCAGTCTCTCTGGACTCCAGTCATGCGTTCCCATACCAAAAGCTCACAGCTTCTTTGCCACCTTTCTAGGCCAAGCATTCTACTTGAGTAAATGCTTCCCAGCAGCCCCAACAGACAAACCCCATCCACACTCCTGGTTTCTCCAGGGAGAAAATAAGGCTCAGTTGTCAAGTATTTGTCCAAGGACACACAACTGGCAAGAGGTGAAGGACTGAAAGCCAGGTGGTCTGAGACCAGAGTCTTCATCTTAACCTACTTCAACTACTGCATAGCACTGCTCCCCAGAACACCAAAGGGACCCCCCTCTGTTTTGCCAATGGGAGGGATGAGATCCACAGAAAGCCCGGGACCACTTAGCACGGTCTGAGTCTGTTCCTTAGAATGCTGCGCTACTGTGTACGGATCTGGGACTCTTGGAGGCTGCCAGGCTCCACCCTCAAGACTCCAGCCTACCTCTGGATTGTAACCTGCACTTGGGCTCATTAAGCTAAGCACTGAACTGAAGCCCTTGGAAGTTAAATCGACACTGTGTTCTGTTTGTTCATCTTTCTTGGGGGAGAGGCACCAGTCACACTTGGCAGAGTCCAGCACAGCAACAGCAGTTGGGCTCTTGGTGAATCGGCATTGCTCAGCTCATGGTATACCGCTTCCCACCCAAGCCCTTACCACAGGCCTGGGGACTAGGAGGCTCTGAAAATAGCATTAGCAAGATGACAATAAGGAATGGAAACTGACTTTGGCATGTTTTTAAAAGGAGCGGATGGAAAACTGGAAACTTGACACGTCTTGAGGCTGAAGATGGTTTGTTACATTATTCTCCTCCTTTGACTTACACACACACACACCCCACTAAAAAGTTTTTAAAATATGAAAAAAAAATCAAGATCACTCTTGGCACCAAGACTCAAATGGCTGAGTCAGGCCATGGAGTTACTTCTCTCTGGGAGACGCCTCGTGGGAGACTCAAGCCTGGCAGATCTCACCTGGCTAGCTGCTCAACCTCAGTGGTCAACGAGGCACTAGGGACTAGAACAGGTGCTTCACTAAGTGTTTCACAAAGGGCTCCGAGCCCGCCATCCCCTCTCAGGTGGCTCTCCCTTGCCAGTGCCTTCTGGCCCTTAACCTTCAGGTCCGCGGCAGACAGGGTTGGCTGGTCTGGGGCAGAGGTGTGTCGGCACGAGGGGAGGTGGACTCGGGCGGCTGGGAGCCCCGCGGCTGAGGCGGGTTGTCTAGCCTGCTCCTAGGGTTGCAGGCGGACGCGCGGGTGGGTGCAGACGCTCACGGTTGAGGAGGAGCACACAGGCGCACTCACCGCCTTCCTCCTTCCCTTCCTCTTCCTCCTACCCCGTCCCTGGGGGGCGGTACTCTTGTCCCTGGGGGAGGTCTGCACCCCCGGAGGGTGGCAGCGGGGGAGGAGGGCTAGGGCTGGGGCCGCTGCGGCGGGTGGCGGACGCCGCCGGCCCTTCCCCCGCGCTCCTTCGCTGCCTCCCCCTGCGCCCCGCCCCTCCTCCTCTCCATCCTCCCCATCCTCCTCCCGGTCCCCGGCAGCCGCAGCTAGGGGAGCAGCCAGCGGCACCCGGGCTGCTCAGCCTTTGTCTAGGGCCGCGGGGCGCGCCGGGCCCAACGCAGCGTAAGTGACGGGGGCCGGGGCCGGGCCGCGGGGGGCTCGGCGGGGCGGGTCCAGGCGCGGGCTCTGCCTTGCGGTGGGGGCCGAAGGGAGGCCGGGCCGGAGGAGCCACGGCCGCGGTGCTCGGGCGGCGCCGGCGCGGGGCCGCAGAGGGGCGCGTGGCCGGCTCGTGGGGCGCCGCAGCCTCGCGCCCGCGGACGTGCGGCGTGGGTGCAAATGCTGTTTCTCCGGGCAGAGGCCACGCGGGGACGGCGGAGGCTGCGAGGACTGGCAGTCATGGAAAAACGGGAAAGGAGCCGGCCAGGCGTCACCACCATCACCATCACCACCATCGCCGACCGTCGCCCATCCCACTACCCCGCCTCATCTCCATCTCATCTCCCCGTGCCCTGCCAACTTTGTCAGACCATTTCCTTTGCATCGGGTATTACTTGGACAGAAAGATTGCGAGCGAGCGCGGCGGCTCTGGGACATTCATCTAACAGGCCCCTGGGCCGCCTCGGTTTTCCCATCAGGGAAAGGGGCCTGCGGCGGCTCCTTCCCCATAGCTGCGGAGGTGGCTGGGTGTCTGGTTGCTCAATCCTGGTGCTAGAAGGGACAGAGAGACATGTCAATTGTTTACGATGACAGTGACACCGAAGTAGTTTCTTCATCAAACCAGAGGTCTGGAGTTTGAGACTTCATCTCTTATCTTTTAAGTGTTGAAATATTAATAGCAAATGAAAACGTAGAGAAATGAAATTTTGAACTATTCCAAAAAAAGAAGCAAAAGCAGGTATTTTTGTAGGAAAATCACTTCAGCATGCTAAGGGTAGTTCCCTTTGTGTGGAGTGGACAGCGTCCTTTTAAAAGTCTTTCTGATGAAGCTCATTATTTTGCAACATACCATTACCCCGGGAGCTTTCCACCCCACCTGAAGAGTGTCTTAATTACAGCGCAGCACAGAACAGTGAGAACAAACACATGTTCGTAGAATAGGCCTGGGCATCTGCCTCCTTCTGAAAGACAGAGCAAGATCCTAAGTCCGTTCTTTATTTGTCCTATTGTTGCTGGAAATTTTGGGGAGCCCCGCGTGGGTTGCCACATGTTTCCGGTATCAATAGGAGTTGCTTTTTAGTATCTTTGGTCTTATTAATTAAAAAAAATTAAGAATGGACTCAGAAGGAAGCACGTGGACAATTTTGTGTTTATTTGAATATGGAGCAAATCTCAGCAGGAGGAGGAAGATGGAGACGAGCAAGAGACAGCCTGCTACATCATGGAAGTGGGTTCACAGGGACAGTTTCAGAGAAAAAAATAAGAAAGCCCAAAATGTTGAGAGCAGCATGCTCAAGATTTTGGCAAGTATCTGAAAGAAGGAAAAAGTGCATTTTGTTTGTTAGTTTGTTTTGTTTTATTAAAGAAGGGAAAAGGAAAAGTTTTGTTTTATAGGTAATTCAGAAAATCGAGCAGATTGTAGTTGGGTCACATAGCCAGGAATGTCTAAGAAGGAAAGGAATGATTATTCCGCCCATCTCTTGCATGAGGTAAGATGAATCTGCCTCTCTGAGGGTGGTGCCTTAGGTCAGGTGACCAATGGGCCCAGCTGGGTTAACTCTTATGCTCTGAGGAGCCTTGAACCTTCGGTTTTCATCCAAGGCCAGAGGTAGATCCCATTCTTTAGCCCAGAAGGAAATATCTTTTCCTTAATGGCCTCACAGAGCCCTGATCCAGGCTCCAATAATATTCTCTCTTCTGAAGAGGTAGGCCTAAGGCTGTGAGGGTGGCCCTCTTGATATGGTTTACCATGCCCTTCATAAAGTAGGGAGAGTGGCATTGATGAACATGATGTGGGGGTGAGAGTGGTCAGCATGCCTGGTGTTCACCAGTGAAATTGTCCTTGAACAGATTTCAACTCATTAAGCAATAAATCTAAGGCATACCATAATGATAACAATGAAGACCTCACAGAGCAGTGCTGGGCAGTAGTTGGAGAACACTCACATGCTGAAGTCTAACTATTCTCCATAGACTCTGACCTCCCCAGTTTATGAAATGGGGTTTCAAAATAGCAAGTTTGTGGAGAAAGCTTTGGAAATAATTAATTGTCTTTAAAAAGTTCCAAATCCGAATTTTAAGAAGGGCATAGCCAGTCACACACAGTCACATTTCAGAGCAGAAACTTAGAAGAACCCAAAACAAGCACGTAGTGTTTTAAAGGACTCTTGTGCCTTTGGTTGTACATTAGCCTTTTCTGCTGCTATAGCTAAATACTTCAGGCAGGGCACTTTATAAACACCAGGGGTTATTACTCATGGTTGTACACAATCAAGATGCCAGGTGATCGTCTATTGAAGGCTTACTCTCTGATTCGTAGACGGCACCTCTTGTTAGTCCTTGGTGACATAGTGGCCAAATATGCTCCCTCCAGCATCTTACAAGGGAAGCAGTTCCATTCCTTAAAGGGAACTCTTACTAGTTAATCATATCCTGTGAGTTTCACCTCTAATGTGCATACATTGAGGAATAGGGCTCAACATGTGAATTCAGAGAGCTCCCACACACTCGGTCCCCAGCAGGATGTCCCTGAGTTCTGTCCTACCTTTTCTAACTTGTGTGAGTTTTTATTCCTGACTCAGGAAGTATACTACAAATTAGAAGTAGTTCATTTGTTTTGTTATGGAGTTTGGGGTCCTGGAAATGAATCCCAAGACCTCATGTACCCAGAACGTACACTCTTACTACTGAGCTGCAGCCCTGCAGTCTCATTTTTTGAAGTATTTACAGGCATAGAACACACGACCTCTCACACATCACCTGATGCATTTTTGGTTATGTAGCCCTCCTCTTCCCCCTTCTCAGTCAAGATGCCTTCAGATTAGAATCCCTACTTGACTTTGACCAACACAGAAAAAAAGTTCTTTAAAAATAATTTCTAAACACTTTAAGAGACTTATTCTGTTAAGTCTGCTTGGCCCACAATGGTGCTGGCCCTGGGCCCAGTGTTGGGTAGACATGGGCCTTGCTCAGAAGAATAATATGTGGCCTCCACTGTCCAGATTCAGGTGCAGTACTGGAAGGAAAGCAGGTTCTGACTGAGTTCTGTGTGGAGGGGGAAATGGGAGGCCTCCAAGAAGCCGTAGTGAGTACCTACTGGGTATAGTTACTTAGGAGGAAGTAACTATAGGAACTAAAGGGAAGACTGGCCCACATGGAGGGTACATCTGAAGTCACTGACTCAGGAGAGCAGAGGTGATGGGGTTGAGATGAGTAGGGAGAATTAACACAACCTCGTGTTTGACAGGGGAACTTCGTGAGTGACTCTTGGGTTTTTGGAGTCTTGGGGATGAGTTTCTTTGTGATGGCAACAGCACCTGCAGGAAACGCTGTGTGATAAGACATTACACCATATGCACAAAATGATCAGTTACTTTCCATGGCCATTTCCGTGTCATTTCATTTGGCATTTTCTGGTTCTTCATTAACATGGAACAGGGTGCTGTCCGCAGCAGTTACACTGCTTGGTGCTGCACAACCTTAGGACTTCTTCCTCCGATCTAACTGCATTTTGGAATTTCCTGTCCAGCTTCCCTTCCTCTGATACATCCCCTCACTTTGTTTGTTTGATATAGTCTCACTATGTAGCCTTGCTTGGCCTGAAACTTACTCCATAATGTAGACCATGCTAACCTCAAATTCAGAGATCCACCACCCCAGACTCCCGAGTGCTGAAATAAAAGGTGCACACCACCAAAGCCATCTCATTTCTGAGACAGTGTCTCGCTCTGTAATCTAGGCTGGCCTCAAAATCACTGTGTAGCCCAGACTGGTCTTGAACTCGGAGCAAGCAAGCTTCTTACAGTCTCCTAAGCACTGGGATCCCAGGCAGAAGCCATCGCATCTGGCACATTCATTTCTGTTGGACGTAGCTTTGATTGCCAGTTAGCACGTAGGGCATTTGGAAATCATACCTACTTTGATGTTCTCTGAAATGCATAATGATTGAACATAACCTGTGCTGGGCATGCTCTGTCACATGAGGACTAGCCAGGTAGGAGAGACAGCTCTGGGACTGTGGGGTACAAGGGATGAGTCACAGGCTCCCAGAGAAGCGATGGTTCATGGGAAGAGCAGCGGTAGCCTATGTGAAGAGTCACAGAATTGCTAACAGGAAAGGACTGCTAAAGTTTTATTTTTATTTGAAAGTTTCAAACATTTCATTTTCTTTGGCCCATTTGAGTTCCTTCCTTTTGTATATGACTTGACGGTTGACTCATGTTTTGTCTGCTGATTTTGGAGATTTTGCTGGCCTATAGAAGCCCTCCCTTTATGGGGACATGTTGACATCCTAAGGCACCTGCACCATGGACACTGGTTCACCGCCTTCAGCTTCGGAAACCGAGGACTGAAAATCCTAGACAGAGCACGATCCTGCAAATGGATCTCAGCTCTGAACTGCAGCCCGAGAAAACATCAGGCACTCAAATTAGCACATGCAGAAGGTGGTGAAACTGTGTTAGGGATGGATGTGTAAGTATTTGAACTTGTTTGTGTGGCACAGTTGGAAGTGTGTTCCTTTGTGTCTCAAGTGCCCCAATTATACAAGCACAGTGACTGTACTTCTTACAGACTTATAAACGGAAGGGCTCTTAGAAGCTAGGTGGTTTTGGTTTTATTTTCCTTATCCTTTTGTTGTCAGCCTCCCAAGTTTCTTACCTCAGTTGTTAGAAAAAAATACAGCATGTTGCTTTGCTTTGCTGGGATCAGGGGAAACCCGTGGGGAGTGGGGAGGACCTGAAGAGGCATTATTCTCACTGCGGTTGCTGTTCAAAATGAAGCTTAGCTGTTTGCAAGGATGCAGTCCAGTGGAAAGGACCGGGACTTTGGATGTAGAGAAGGCACTCAGGCACTGAATGGATGGATGGATTATGAGGGTGGGCAAGATGGATGGGTGAGTGAGTAGGTGAATGGATGATTGGTTGTGCCTGCATGTGTGTGTGCGCCTTAGCACTGCACATGTGTGTATAAGCTCCCAAGGATACACACACACATGGATAGATGCATGGACTGCCAGATGAGTGAATAAATGAATGGATGTGGATTTATGCAAGGGCAGATGAAACAGATAGGTGGATGAATGAGTGGCTGGCTCAGAGGATAGATGGGTGGATAAGCCAGCGGGTGGTAGGTCGAAGAATAAATGAATGGAAATGTGGTATGAGTGTTCTGCCTACAGAAGGAAAAAGCAGAAAAATAGGATCAGAGCTGGCATGTTGCTAGCAAATAGCACATAATGTACACATTTAAAAAATATGATTTCTCCTGAGCAGGGCCCAGTGAAGATGGAAAGTTGTAGAAATGCTGCACATCAATCCTGCAGTGTTCTTTTGGGAATTCTCTGCTGTCCTCTGCTCCCTATGAAAAGGACTGTATCACTTGCTGCTTCATCCGTTGCTGGGCCCATGCTGCCTGATGACCATGAATGTGTTAAAACTGTAACCTGCTATAGGAATTCACGTTAAATGTGCCTAGGGAGTGAATTATAGCTTTTGATTGCCTTTGACTCTCCCATGAGTGTACTTCTGCTCTGTTGTGGACATCCCAGTCATTCTGTGTATGTGGAGACATGGGAAGGCCTCTTTCTAGGGAAACAACTCCTGCCTGTAGGAGGCAACATAGTGGTCTTTGGCATAATCCTCCTGTATCAGTAGCTCCTCTCCAAGGTGTCAAGCCTGTGAATCATTCGTTAAGACAATATGAAGATGCACTCAAAATAACTTCCATTTGATACAAAAGGAGATATGGCTGATGCTGCAGCCAGATTCAGTTAGCATGGCAGGAAAGGCAGAGGTGGCAGGTACGTGAATGATCAACTCTGGGCAAGCTTAAGCTTAATGTTCTAAGAGTGAGGTGTGAAGAAGTGATCTGAAGTTGTTCACTGTTGGAAGCAAGCCCTGAGTGACTTGGTCCCAGAGCCTGCCAGTGACGCACTGGGACCCACATCAGCTGACATCTGCTGGTGCTGACAATGATTTGAGACAAGCTTATGTGTCTGGTCACTGTGGACAGGGCTGCTGCAGGTGCATGCTGTTCACACACATTCAGTTTTGCTGTTACCACATCTGCAAGTGGACAAGAGGCTTGTTGAGATTGGTTATGTTTGTCCCAGAAGGCTCATATGTACCTAGCATGTAGATGTTAAAAAAGATCTTGAAAAAGGTGGACTTTAGTGACAATTCAAGATTGGCGCATCCCTGCCCTCTACCTGTGAGCCTTGTCATGGGTGTTTCTCTCTTTCCCTCCCACCATCCCTGTCTTCCTCTTCCCCTCCTCTCCCTTGCTGTTCCTGTCCTTGTAATGCCATTGGTCAAGAGCCCCTCGCTGGAGCCAATCATACTCAGACTCCATACCTTTGAAACATCATAACTGTGAGTTATATAAACATTACTTTTATTTTGGAAGCTCTCAGCATCAGGTATTTTGTCATGGTAACAGAAAATGGGCTAATAGAAGACCACAGAGCCAAAACCAACTCAAGACATGCTGATGAGTCCAGTTTTCTCTTCCCATGAAAACTCAGTGATGAAGGTTTTAGTAAAATGTACATCGTTTCTCAGAGCTGTCAGCTGTGGATCTTCCCATCTTGCTTCTTTGAAGAATCATCAAATGAGTAAAAATAGGATCAGAGCTGGCATGTTGCTAGCAAATAGCACATAATGTACACATTACCTCAAAGAAAGTGCAGTGTTCACCCCCTCGCCCACCCTCGCTCTTTCTGTTGATCCTGGCAGAGACTTTGGGCCCTCCTACTCAAGGATGAGTTGCATGCTTACTACACCAGTGTGAGCTGTGGCTGAGCTGGCATTCTGTTGAATTCACAAGGAACTTTCATCAGGGACATCAAATGTAGAGAGGTGACTTTTCTCAAAGAACAGCACAGGTTCTCTGGGTGTACTTTATTACACCCCTGTAAAACTGAGTCTTGGGGAACAATCTGCAGAAAGACAGTAGCTGCATTCATTTCTAATCAGTTTATCCACTTCTCTTAGAAGCATTTATGGAATGCCCGGTGTAATGCAAGGAGCCAAAGAGATAAGGAAGTTTGTTTATAATTATCTTTTCCCCCTCTGTGTCCACTTAACCACACACACACACACACACTGAGATGCAAATTAGAAAGAAAAGTGATTTTGAAATGGCAGTATTATGAGAGTATCCTTTCACTTTCATGTTAATTACTAGCTGCAGACAGTCAGGGTCTTGCAGAATGGCATCCCTGCTCTCCAGACTTCTGTGAGATCTTGGTAATAACATGAAAGTCTTCACAGAGCCTGATGCTTTGTTTCGTTTAGGAGATGACAGATCATTTATATCAGGTGACAATACCCCCTAAAGGAGATGTCCAGGGAGATCACCAGAGTGCTAGAGAAATCATGTTTATGAGTGAATTGCATCTGAGACCACAGGCCATTATAGATGTTGGTTGTCTCTGATGGAGTCATTTTTCCCTTTGTGCCTCAGTTTCTTCATCTGCAAAATGGAGATTGGTTGTTTCCTTTATCAGTTTATGCTTAATTCTCCTGAGATTTCTGTTCTTCATGAATCAGTGACAACAATGGGACCTTCCATGCCATTGGGTGGTAGGCTAGCCATTCACATCAAGCTTTGGCCACGAATGCACACTGAGGTGCCTCCCGAGATGTGTCCTGCTCTCAGCTCTGCATCCATCATCTTCACTTGCTTGACCTTCGAATAAGTCCTGGCTGCATTCCAGATAAGTAGAGGCAAAATTGGGGCCAAGGGAAGCCAAGGCCGTGGGTGAGTGGTTTCCTTCCTTGTGGACCTGGTAACCCCATTTCTCAATGACCTGCTACATCTTTCCTAGTGACCACCTGGTCAGAGATAGGCTTCCTCGATATTTCTAAACTGGCAGAAATAGGTTCTGCCACGTGTGTCTTGATCACTTTGGATGTGTCTGAATGGTGAACAAGGAGTGTGTTTTATTAGCAGAATGGGGAGGAAGAGGAAGAACTGAACTGGCCATTCAGAGATTGGACTTCTAGAGTTCAGTAGCAGGGACTGTGGGAAATGAGTCTGTGTCCCTGTCTTCAGGGCTTCAGTCTCTCCTAGAGGAAGAAGGAAAAGAGATGAGTAAGGGCAGGTCCATGACTTTGCCAGAGGTCCATCTAAGTTCTGCATATTGGGTAGAAAGCAGCACATTTAATCTGGATTGCACATTATGGGCTGAAGTGTTGTTTCTGGCTGTACTGTGAGGGTGCTGACAACTCTCCTGTGTGCCTTCATTACAACAACCATCATTTATGTTATGCAGAACTACAAACCTAAACATTAGTAAGTCCTTTATCTGATGATCCCAGTATCACTATAGAAATGAAATCTAACAAAGACAAAGTTGATTTTTCATTTGTATGTACACAAATACTTCAACGAATAACAAATTAAACAAATTTTGTAACAAAATTTTTTCTTCTTTCTATATCATAGGAATGAAATGGGTATGATGAAAAGTTATCCTAGCACTAGGGATGTAGCTAAGTGATAGAGTGCTTTCATAGTTCACTTGAGCCTCTGGGTCCAGTCCTCAGTGATGAAAAAATAATTCAAGCCTTTTGCTTGAATTTACATGCTGTGACATGTATAGAAAGTCTTGGCAACATCATAAGTACCCAGAACCTATATTCTCTTCTTAAGTTGTTGTTTAGCCCAGCCAACTCCATATGTGCAGAGCTTTCTAGAATATTCTGTCTTATGAAGTTTTCCAGAGGCAATGTGGAGGTTTGAAAAGAACACAGAGCAGGAAGGAGGGGCCTGGATGTGGGCCTGTGTGCCCGGCATCTGCGGGTCACTTGCCCTTTCTGAGTCCTGCTTTCCTCTTTGGCAGAATGAAGCCTCTCAGCTTGGCGAGGCTGACTTCCTGTGCTGGGTCCTTCCGTTCGTATTTTAAGCTCTGAATCCATTAAGTGTGCATTGTTAGCCTAATTTCCCAATCACTGAGCACCACATGATGGAGACCAAAGTCATGACTATTTATATTAAACTGTTTCATTATTTCAGAGGGAAGGTGGGAGAGAGCTGAACGCATGAAGCTCTAATTACAGTAATATGGTACATTAGATTACGGCTCTCTTTTGCCCTATTTTATTGAAGATCATAGCCCAGGAAAGCCAAGACTTTTCTTTCTCTGCTTCCATTGCCCATATTCCACATATCTAAGCAGAGAATGAATGAAAAACAAACAAACATACATAGACTGAGATAATGAGCCTTTTTTTAGAGCATCGGTGAATGGCAGGGCAGGGTTTATACCCATTTCAGACTCCTCAGTGACAATCACACTTTCATGCTGACCTGTTATCCCTTGCTCTGCATTCCAGAGTCAATATCTGTAGGGACTTCCCCCCGCTCCCCAGAAATCTAGGGATGTGCCTCTAGGAGGCTCTATCCTAGACCAAGGGAACAGGGGAGAGCATCTTTATAGAGCAAAAGTATTTCTTACAGCCAGAGAGTAAAAGAATGTCTATTTCTAGTGAAAGTTCATACAGTGATGGTCTTCTCACTGAAAATACCCCAGGATGTTACAGGAAGTAAGCCTGAGTATCTATTTCCTGCCTCCCTCTCACTTTATGACTCCGCAAGGATTGAATCTTGAGGTTCCACCTTGTTGATCTCATCATAATCCTCATCACCTCCTACAGGCTTACCTCTAAACACCATGGTTAAGTGGAGCTTTACCCTCCTACTAAAAGAACAGGGATTAAATTTCAGTCTCTGAAGCCTTGGGAGGCTTATTCAGATGTCACGCAAACAGAGGTCCCCTAGGTCTGCAGCACACTGAACAAGAAGATCCAAATTCTGATCCCTAGTGAAGGGTTCCTCCACATAAAAAGCAGCAAAGAGCAAAAACCTGTGCCTAGAGCAGATGCTACAAATGACAGTGTCACCAGAAAAGCCAGCATGGTGCCACTGAACAGTGTTTCATTCACAGGAAGGAGGCAACCCGCTGTAAGGCCAGCATGTGTGGTGGGTGCCCGTCTCTGATAGCAGAGTTCCTCTTGACAGCTGGCACAAAGCATTACACAAAAGGAAAAATGAATGCACAGGAATTGAGAAAAAAAGAAAAAGAGAGAAAACGAGAGAAAGGCTGAAGCGGTAGACTCTGCCCTGATACCAGTGATTAGGTTAAGTATAAATGATCTACATATTCCAGCCGGCAGAAAGGAAACATCAATTAACTATGTAATGTCTATAGGGATTCTACTTCAGATATAATTATATATAGTAACATGGTTAAAAGATTATACAATGCTAATATTGATTTTAAATGGAGAAATTTCTATATATGTTAGTATCAAATGAAGGTAGCTCAGGTCAAACAAAACAAAACAGATACAGAGAGGGGCAATACACCAAGAAAAGACATAATCATAGCACCAAACATTGGGTGGGCAAAAGGCAAAAACAGTGGCAGACCCGAAGAAACTGATAGAAAAATAGATAAACCCACTGTAATTGGAGACGTCATAAAGATTTATTTTTTAAAGTTATACATCCATATATGTGTCTGTGTATGAGTTTGCCAAAGCTTTCTTTTGGTTCTACCACAGACATGAGCAAAATGATAGCCCAGTAGATACAAAAGAGCCATATCCTGTCCCTTAATATACATATGAACATCAGTGACAGCGATTTGAGAACTGATGTAAAATCTTGGTTTTTTTCCCAAGTGCAAGTACTCTCGGAGTCCAGAAGAGGACCCTGGATCCCTGAGCGCTTGATTACAGGCATCTGTGAGCTTCCTAAAGCGGGTGATAGGAACACAGGTGCTCTGCAAGAGCTGGACGTGCTCTGAAGAACTGAGCTGTCTCTCCAGCCACCGTAGTTGGAGACTTCAATACTATCTCTCAGCAACAAATTAAATAATAGATGAAAACAAATAAGAATGTAGGGCACTTATTGATTGTTGATCTTAGAGCCTGTGCTGTTGGTGTTCTATTCAGGAAGAAGTCTCCTGTGCCAATGAGTTCTAGGGTCTTCCCCACTTTTTCTTCTAACCGGTTTAGTGTGTCTGGTTTTATGTTGAGGTCTTTGATCCAC
>CM053756.1:764290-783997 GCA_028658305.1 Pachyuromys duprasi | reverse complement strand
AAATGCTCAACGTCCTTAGCCATCAGGGAGATGCAAATCAAAACGACCCCGAGATTTCACCTTACACCCACCACAATGGATAAGATCAAAAACTCTAGTGACAACACATGCTGGAGAGGTTGTGGAGAAAGAGGAACCCTCCTCCATTGCTGGTGGGAATGCAAACTTGTACAACCACTCTGGAAATCAATTTGGTGCTTTCTTAGGCAATTAGGAATAGTGATTCCTCAAGACTCTTAGGCATATATCCAAAAGATGCTCAAGTACACAGCAAGGACATTTGCTCAACCATGTTCGTGGCTGCTTTATTTGTAATAGCCAGAACCTGGAAACAACCCAGATGTCCCTCAGTCAAGGAATGGAAACAGAAATTATGGTACTTTTACACAATGGAATACTACTCCACAATTAAAATCATGAAATTCGCAGGCAAATGGTGGGACCTAGAAATGATCATTCTGGGTGAGGAATCCCCAAAACAGAAAGAAACACTTGGTATATACTCACTTATATAGACCTATAGGATAGAACGGACATGCTGAAATCTATACACCTAGGGAAGATAAGCAAGGAGGACCCAGGGTGGGATGATCAATCGTCGCTTAGATGGACAAATGGGATGGACATTGAATGTAGGAGAAAACAAGCCACAGAGGGCCTCTGAAAGACTCTAACTAGCAATGTATCAAAGCAGATATTAAGACTCACAACCAAGCCTTAGGCAGAGTGCAGGGAATCATGAAAAAAAGGGAAGTTAGTAAGACTTGGTGAGGACAAGAGCTCCACAAAGACCAAATAGATCAGGACACAGGGATCTTTTGTGAGACTCTTTCTCCAACCAAAGACCATGTATAGATAAAACCTAGAACCCCTGCTCGGATGTGGCCCATGGTAGCTCAGTAACTGGGTACCCTAGTAAGGGGAATAGGAACTATTTCTATCATGATCTCAATGGCTGGCTCTTCAACATCCCCCCCTTCCGGGGGGAGGGGGGGAGTAGCAGCGTAGCTAGATCCCAGAAGAAGACATTGCAGCCAACCCTAAAGAGACATGATAAGCTAGGGTCAGATGGAAGGGGGGGGGAGGTCCTCCCCTATCAATCTACTTGGAGGGGGGCAGGGAGAAGATGAGGGAGGGATGGGGAGAGTGGGAGGGAATGAGGAAGGGGGCTACGACTGGAATACAAAGTACATAACCTGTGATTAATATAAAAATAAATAAATTACTTTAAAAAAAGTAAAAAAAATGGGATGACCTGTCTCTTGGTGAGAGTGGAGTATTGAAGTGACCTATTACTAATGTGTTTGGGTTAATTTATGACTTTACATGCCATTGTTTGTTTTGTGCAATTGGTTGTTTGCAATACATGTGTTTAGAACTGTAATATCCTCTTGATGGCTTTTTCAATTAATCAGTATAAAACGACTCTTAAAATATATCAGCTGGTAAGGTCTGGGTTGAAGTCCATCTTGTCAAATAATAGAATTAGGGACACCTGCTATTTCCGAGCTCTATTTTCCCCACCCACCTTTATTCTTTCACCCTACGATAATATACATCTACTGTAGTGAGGTAAGTTTGTGGGAAGCAACAAATAAATGGACCTTTTCTTTTGGTCCAATCTTCTGATTTGAGTGCTTTGACTGTGGAATTGAAATCATTTATACTCAACGTTATTATGGAAAGTTGTGTATTGATTCTTGTCCTATTTATTAATGTTGTAGTGTTTGGTGACTTTCTATTCCTCTCTTGCTTAATTGTTATTCAAGTGCGGCGTATTATTTTCAGCCAACTCATGAATACCTATTTTTCTTTAGTTTCAAGGATTCTTCTAAGTATCATCTAGAGTGTATGCTTAGTAGTCATAAATTCTTTTGGCTTTTTGTCTGTTCATTTGTTTTAATCAGGAAGAGCTTTTATTTTTAATTCTGCTGTGACAGATCATTTGGTTGGGTACAGGCAGTTCATGACTGTCGTCTTTCAGAACCTGAAAAATATCACTCCTCTCTCCCTCTGCTCATGGCTTTTGTGTGTTGGCACAAGAGAGAGTCCTCAGAGAGGAAGGAGCCTCAATTTCTCAATTGAGAAATGCTTTCATGAGATCCAGCTGTAAGGATTAATGATTAATGAGGGAGGCCCCAGCCCGTTATGGGTGGCTACATCCCTGTGTTCTATAAGAAAACAGGCTGAGCAAGCCAGGGGGAGCAAGCCAGAAAGCAGTACTCTTCCATGGTCTCTGCATCAGCTCCTGTCTCTAGGTTCCAGCCCTGCTTGAGTTCCTGTCCTGACTTCCACCAATGATCCGGAAGCAAAAGCTGAATAAACCCTTTCTTCCCCAAGTTGATTTTTTTTTTTGTCATGATGTTTTTGTTGCAACAATAGAAACCCCAAGAAAGGCATTCCTCCCAATTTTTAGTGTTTTTTTAAAATAATTCTACTATTTTTTTTATGGACTTGCCTTTACATGTGATTTTATGCATTTCTCTTGCTGCTTTCAACGTACTTTCTTTGTTCCCCATATTTATTAGTTTAACTCTAACAAGATGTGGGAAGGTTATTTCCTGGTCTGGTATTCTAAATGCCTCTTGTATCTAGGTTGGTATTTCTGTCTCTAATTTTGGGAAAATTCTTCTATGACTTTGTGGACAATGTTTTCCGTACTTTTAGAATAAAATTCTTTTCCTCTCATGCCTGTGATTTTGTCATTTTATCATTTGTCATTTTATGTTATCTGTAATGCAATGACACGTTTTTCTTGTACCTTATTACTTTATCTTTGTCCTCGTTTAAATGTTTCTATTGTTTTACCCTGTCTTCAACCTCAGATTTTCTGTGCTCTTCTTAATCCATTCTACTGGTTAGGCTCTCCTGGGTGATTTTTATTTGTTTTTCTGTTCATTCATTTTAGTTTGGGTTTTCTTCAGTATCTCTAACATTTTGCTGAAATCCTCTTACATATATTTTTTTTATTTCATCATCTGGATAATGTGTATTCATTTGGAATCATTCACATGTTTCTTCTTTGACTTCTTTAAGCATGTTTATAATCATTTTTGGGATTATTTTTCTAGGATTTAATATAGTTCACTCTTTAAGAGGCCATTACTGTGAGATTAGTACTTTGAAAAGTATTACATTCTTTGACTTTTCATCTTTCTCATATAACTGCATTGGGATTTATGCTTCTGAGATTGTTTTGCTGCAAAATTTTTATCATCTGTATTTTTTTCAGCTAAAGTATTCACAAGGTATAAAAGAGTTGAAGTGTTTAGTTCAGAAGTTAGATATGCATTATAAGAGATCACTCTAGTACTGAGAGTATAGTACCAACCACAGGAGCAACCAAAGCTGTTGAACACACTAACTACACAAATGTCATACTACTCAGTTAATAGCAGTTACCTCTTTGATTTCAGAGCCTGCTGAATGATAGGTGAAAAGCATAGAATGTTGTATACTAGAATTTTGGTTGCTACTGCCAAGCAGAAGACTATGCTACCATGTGCCACTTTTGCATTGCTGCTATGGCAAATGAGCATGAATACAGAGATTAAAACACTCATCCAAATAGCCATTGCATCCTTGAGCATCTCTTTCCAGCCTTCCTTCATATGGAATAACATCCTAGTGATAGAAAATTCCTCTCTAGTATCCTTTCTATTCGTTTGTGTGCCCTCCATTCATCTCCAAAGCAAATCAAACAACAGCATAGCTTTTTGTATTAAAGTAAATCATTGGAAATTGCTCTAGTTTGGATCTGTAACAGCACCCAAAAGCCTCTGCGCTAAAGGCTTAGCTACAAGCCAAGCCACCACCTGAAGGTTAATGAAACTTTCAGAATGGAGGCTACTAGGAAGAAGCTAGGGAGGTAGAACATGCTCTTTTTATTTTATGATTAAATATTTATTTGCTGATGATTTATATGTTTATGTGTTTGCCTGCATGTATATTTGTGAACCATGTGTGTACCTAATGCACCCAGTGGCCAGAAGATGATGTCCGATCCCCTAGAACTGGAGTTACAGATGATTGTGAGCCATCATGTGGATGCTAAGAACTTGAGTCCTCTGCAAGAGCAGTAAGTGCTCTTAACCTCTGAGCCATCTCTCCAGTCCCTGATCTGTTCTTGAACATGGCCTTGCCCTTTGCCTTCTCTCTCTGTCTCTGTCTTACTCTCTGCCTCTCTGCTGGCATGGAGTACATAATCTTTTCTCACTGTGCTCTAACCACCACAGCTCAAAGCAAGCCAACCAAGGGACTACCTACTGAAACATCTTGAACCTTGACCTGAAATGAACTTTTCTTCTTTTTAAGTTCACCCTTTTCAGATGTTTTGTTACAGTTGTACAAAACTGAATAACATAGCCATTAAGACAAAGTGGCTCCCTGGATTCCCACATAGACCACTCAAGAGAACAGTCACATTCTAATACAATCCTGTATCACCTTACAATCACTAGAGATTTTTCCACTGGAGTGATTTAGCCAAGCAAATGTTTTCTTTGCTCTGCTTCCCCACTTACAGTATATAATGCTTTTCCTCATGCCTCTTCACAGATACCCAAATGTTGGCCAGCTAGAGCTGCCCCAAATGTGTGGACCACTGTCTGTTAAACCAACTCTAAAATTCCAATGCAGCTCACTTTGTCTCTGAACATTTTGTTGGGTCACCTTTGTGTGTGGGTGCCATGAGCATAAGTATTTCACACCAGCATCTACATTTCTGTGTAATTAAATGATTTTATTACTAACGTTATAGTGGCATTCCATGTAATCAGTTTTCAGATGGCACTGGACTGAATATCAAATGTCAGTCTTGTGAGATTACAAGGGAGCTGAAGAATTCCTGTTGTGTGGTGATGTAACTGTCATCACAGCACAGCCCAATACGTCCTGTATGTGTGTGTGTGGCAGTGAAAATAAACCTACGGAACTACCAACAGAGCCTGTAACACAATAATACATAGTACTTCATAATTAATAATTGTATTATTCAGGGTTCTCCAAAGGAACATACCTGATAGAATGAATATATATACATGTATTGACTGGGGAGTTTTAGATTGGCTTATGGGCTATGACCCTGCCAGTCCTCTAATGGCTGTCTCTCACTGGAGAGGCTGAGAATCTGGCAATTATTTGATCCACAAGGAGATGCATCTCAGCAGACTCCATCTGGCATTGGAGGCTTGGACAATGCCTGGAGAGTTGCTGTTTTTGATCTATGTTGGAATTCCAGAATTTTGTTTCTAATTGGTGAAAGAATCCTTCAGCAATAGGATAGATGAACTTGCCAGCAAGAGTGGGGACAAGCAGGCAAAACGCAAAATGTCCTTCTATGTTTCTCTGTGTGGGCTGACACTAGCAGGTGCCATCCAGGTTTAGGGCAGGCCTTCCCACTTCCAATAATTGGATTAGGAAAAGCCTTCATGGGGCTGCCGACAGCTTATGCTTTAGTTGATTCTAGATGCAGTCTAGTTGACAGTCGAGGCTAGCCATTAGAATAATGTTAATAAACAACCATGTTGCTGGTTTATGAGTTACTATGCTATTTTCCCCCTCCCCCATTATTTTAGTGTAAACCCTTCCTTGTCAAAGAAGTCCATTGTCAGATAATATGCCATGGTATTCTGGCTTCAGCCTCATACACAGTATTTCTATAGTATTTGTTGATCATATCAAGTATTTCAATGGAATAGCAACTTAGCTCACCTCAACCTGTGTGTTCTACAATTCTCATGTGACTATGAAATCGCCTAAGGGCATATTTTTCAAAACACATCTCCATCTTTGTCAGTCAACACATGCATGTTCTTAGATCAGGGTGTGCTTGAACCTAACTTGAATCTGATGTTAAATGTAAAAGAATGACTTAGAAACTAGAGATTGACATGGCAGGCCAAGACCAGGGTTTTCCATGGGGATGGAATAACTGGTGGCCACCATTATTGCAAAAACACAGTCTTGCATCTGGTGTGACATGAAGGACTTAGACTGTATGTCAAGTTTGGACTCGACAGGGTCTCCCACCACAGTGGGAGTGTGCCAGTCATAAGAGCAAAGTTTCTCACACTTCAGTGACCCATCAAAAGTTTCCTCCCCTCCAGCATTGTGCTTAGGAAGAAGTGAATGAATGTGTGGCTAGATTTTTGTTTCTTTGGTTTTCCCTAGCATAGGGTTACTCCTCTGAGTGTTTTCCTGAAGATCATCTTCATGTTTCTTTCTCTGTAGTAAAGTCTCTCCTTTCATTCCCGCCTTTTCCATTTGGTCCCATGTCTTCCTATTGGGGAAGTCAACTGGAGATTTCCTTTTAGAACCTTTTTCATTCTGGTTGATTTAGCTATTATTGGATCATTTTTATTTCTTTCTAAACTATTCAGACATAATTACATGTTTTTCTTCTGCCTTTGGCTCAAGTGTGCTAATTAGGTAGTATTTAGTCTGTCTCAAGTTTATTATTAGACTTTTCATTGTACCTCCATTTGCTAAATTGCAGAGAATTTATATTTTTAGATTTCTTTCCATTCATGGTACCATTGTTTGAGGAAGCCAAAGAAAACCTATTTAAAATTAGGCTTCACTCAATATTTCCAATCCTAGGTATAAAATTCTGCATACCAAACCGAGGCTGGTTAATTCTGTTGTTGTTTGGCCTGTGAGCATCACGTGAATAAAGCTGGCAAGACTCCAGAGCTTTCTCTCACAACAAATGGCTTATAAAGCCATGGGCTGGGATATTAACATGTGGGAGCTCTCTTACCTTCAGTGGGCACCCTACTGTCATCAAGGGAGACCTACTTGGCAACTCTTGGCATTCTTCTTCTTTCTTCCACAGCTCACAACTTATTAGAAGCTGCACCACAAAAATCTTCGATCTTGATTACAGTTGCTAGTGCTCTTACTTGGCTCATTTGCTCAGTCAGTCAGTTAACAGATACCTACTAAAGGCTTTCCTGTATACACTAAGGACAAAACTGTGTAAAGAATGACTTGCACAACAGTGGCAGGAAACATACTCTAGATAAAAACACGTGAAAATAAACCTGTACTGGGCCTTTGGAGTGTCTCATCATGCTTTGCCTTGAGACTTGTCATTTGTCCAGTATAAGCAGAGCACGTTTCCCTGCCCCTTGTTGCTGGGCTTGTTCTCATCAAGGTATGGAACATTAAAGAGCATGATTTGAGGGAGGTGTGCAGTGTGTTCTTCTGACAGTGCCATGAAAACATGCCCCACAGTGCAGTCCCAGAATAATAATGCATTCATGATGACAACTTGGATGCAACACAGTCTACAAATGGGTCCAGTAGAGCTGAAACCAGCCTGGACTGGGCCAAACAGCAGGACTGTGGGTAATAAGAATAAAGGCTAGTGGTTTTGAAGGCTGATTTGTTACAAAGCATGTACTCGGGAGTTGCTGGATAGTAGAAGTAGTGCTCAGTGTGAAAAGAAAAAGAAAATAGTAGGGAACAGAGCAAATGTTTTCCTTCAGAGTGAGGTATAGTCCCATAGGCTCTTAGGATGGGATCATGTGAGAGTAGAAATGTCTAGCACTCTGCTGGTTAAAGCAGTCACTGTGTCAAATGCTCCGCAGCTAACTTGTTTTTGATAGAGGTAATGAGTTAAGGAATTGCTAACAATATTCTGAAGATAAAGAAATTGAGCCACAGAGAGAGTTCTGTTTTAATTTCTCCAGTCTCATACATTATGAAAGGACAGCTTGGGACTTGTCTTAGTTTCTTTTCCTACTGCTAAAATGATAAATAAAATGAAATACTCTGGCTAAAGCAATTTAAGGGAGATTAGGCTCCTTTTCATTTACAGCTCCATCATGGTGGGATGGCAGCAGGCAGGGAGGGAGTCCTGCCGGGAGCAGGAGGCTGGCCAGTCCCATGGCATCCACACTCAGGAAGCAGAGCACGAACAGGAAGTGTTGCCAGGCTCTAAAGCCTTTAAACCCACTCCCAATGACACACTTCCTCCAGCACATCTGCACCACCTAGATGTTCTACAACATTCCTAAACAGTGCCACTAGCTGGCAAACAACTGCTCAAACACAGACGCCCATGGGTGGCATTTCACATTCAAACCACAGCAGAACTCCATTCTGTATCCCAACTGGGTGTATTACAAATGTACATTTGGCAGTAAATTCTCTAGGAGCCACAATCCACAAACTAGCGGGCACACTCCTTATCTGACGACTACTACTTCAGATTCAGCTGTAACTGGAGAGGGAAGCAGTATCACCAACATTTCCAAACCACTCCCTCAGTTCAGCTGTAAAAGGAACTTTTATTCTCCTCAGGTAATTGTCATCTCAGAGGCTTACTGCCTCCTTCTGCTAACCTAGGCCTAGTCACGGAATCTTCTAACCTCTGTACAATCTACGGATTGTAGAATGTTTTCAGCCCTTAAAACTTACTGCTGAATAAACTCACTCTTTCTTGTCCTTTCTGAGCTTTGAGCTGGCTGGCTCAACTCAGTTGTTCTGGCTCAAACTCCTCTCCGAGATGATTTATTCAATCGCTTCTCTCTTAGTCCCTGAATTGCTCTGCTTGGCCTAACTCCAGCAATCTGTTCTAATCTCCTGGCTCCTTCTCATTCTCTGTCTCATTTGGGCGTCACCTGAGTTCTCTCTCTGCAACCTGCCTCTCTATTACTGTCCTGGTAAAACTGCCTCTTCTCTCTCATTTCTCCTTAAGTAGCTTCCCTTTCCTCTCTCTTCTTGTGAGAGTTGGGCATATCCTATTCTGTCAAATCTTTTCTGATGTGTCACTGTTTCTGCCACTCAATTAGACATCACTTTCAAACATGGGTGCTTCCTTCTACAAACTAACTTTACCTTCATTGTTTAGGATTAAAGGTGTGTACCCACCAGACCTTAACTTTTCTTTGTCTGAAACTTGCTGTGTACCATGCTGGCCTTGAACTCAGATCTGCTTGCCTCTGTCTCCTGCACTGAAGTTATGTTCGTATGCCAGCCAACTCACACAGACCTAGAAGGTCTTTGGGTGTGACCTCTGGCCAGAGTAGCCATGTTCTGAATTAGCAGTCTTCTACATTCAGTTGTTCCTACAAACCTTTCAGGTTTTATAAATCTTTTTTTAGCACAGTTCACGGAACTCATAGAAAACTGTGCTTCAGATCCAAGTTCCATTCTAAAGGACACAGCAAGGACAGTCAGCCAAACAGGAGGGCACAGGGTTAATGCTGTGGAGCTCAGAGAATCCTGTGCTCTGTATGACAGCAGGGCACATAATGTTCCCAGAACACTTTGTGGGTGCTCTCAGGAATTGAAGACCAGTGTCTAGAGTTTTCTGTTTTTAAATTTATTGAGATTAAAATAAAATTACATTTTCTTTTGCTTTTCCTCCCCTAAGCTCTCTAGGATATGCTTCCCCACTCTCTCTCAAATATAACATCTCTCCTTTCATTAATTAGTGTTGCATCCATATATACATGCATATATATATAGGAATATATCTATATATATATATTCCTAAATAAAGCCCACTCCGTGTAATGTTACTTATATGCATGTTTTGGAGGTGACTATTTGGCACTGACTACCAATTGATGTGCTCTTCCCAGGAGATCTCCTCTCCCACTCCCAGCTTTTCTCCTTGCCTATAGTTTTGTCGTATAGAGTTGAGGCCTCATGGACTTTTCCCCATCCACGTTGGCATGTCTCTTGGTGTCGATCTTGTTATGCTCACATTTGGACAGCGTGTTGGTGAGACTTTATGAGTATAGTTCTGATACTATTAGGAAGGCACAATCTCACAGCAACCTCCCTGACCCACTAGCTCTGAAAATCCTTCCACCCCATCTTCTACGATGTTCCCTAAGCCTTAGATACAGGAGTGTTTTGTAGATTTGTCTACTTGGGACTGGACTCCACACTCTGCATTTTCATTGGTTATGGTTTTCTGTAATGGTCTCCATCTGTTGCAAAGAGAACTTTTTTTGATGAGGAGTGAAAATTGTCCTTATAGGTGAGTATAAGCACAAAGGTTTATAGACTGTTGTTGTGGATTATTTTTCTTTCTCTGTCAATTGTGACCAATATCTTTGTTGGGCATTTTAGTCTGAGCTGATATCTGCAGTCTTTCAGAATTTGTAGAACATCTGTACCAGTTCTCCAGAGTCTCCACTGAAATATCAGGTGTTATTCTAATAGGCCTGCCTTCATATGTTAGTCTTTTTCTCTTACAGCTTTTAATATTCTTTCTTTGAACTGTACATTTAGTCTGTACAGTTTTAAATATTTTAAATATTATGTGGTATGGGCAATTTTTTCTGTAATTGTCTCCATTTGTTACAGATAACTTTTCTTGATGAGGAGTGAAAATTACCATTATATGTGAGTACAAGAGCTCCACAAAGACCAAACTGACCAGGGCACAGGGGTCTTGTATGAGACGGTTTCTACAATCAAGGACCATGTGTGGATGTGGCCTGGATCCCCCGCTCAGATGGGGCCCATGATAGCTCGGTGTAGGACTGAAGACCCTATTCAGGGAAACAGGGACTGTTTCAGTCATGATCTTGATAGCTGACTCTTTGACCCTCCCCCATACAAGCTGGGGAGTGACAGACTGGCTAGATCCCAGGGGAGGACATTGCAGCCAGCCCTGAGGAGTCAGGATAAGCTGGGGTTGGATGGAAGGGAAGGAGGTCCTCCCCTGTTGGTGGACTTGGAGGGGGCGGGGAGGTGGGAGATGAGGGAGGGAGTGGGAGGGTAGGAGGGACTGAGGGAGGGGGCTACACCTGGGATTCAAAGTACCTAACCTGTGATTGAGATAAAAATAAATAAATTAAAAAAAAAAAGAACAAATGTCTAGGGGCTGGAGAGACGGCTCAGAAGTTAAGGGCACTGGCAGCTCTTCCAAAGGTCCTGAGTTCAATTCCCAGAAATCATCCATGTGGTGGCTCATAACCATCTATAATGAGATCTGATGCCATCTTCTGGCCTGCAGGCACACATGCAGACAGAACACTGTATAAATAATAAAGAAATCTTAACAAACAAACAAAAAAAGAACAAAGGTCTTTTGGTCTTCTGTATGCTTCAAGTACCTTGATAGGCATCTCCTTATTTAGGTTGGGGAAATTTTCTTCTCTTAATGTTGATAAAGATATTTTCTGTGTCTTTTACCTGAGTTTTTTTCCCCTTCCTTATTCTTATTATTTGAAGATTTGGTCTTTTCATAGTATCCCAGATTTCCTGGATGTTTTGTGTTTAGATTTTTTTTTTCTTTTTAAAGATTTAACTGTTTTTGTTTTGTTTTTTTTTTTTTTTTTGGACTGAGGTATCAATTTCTTCTACCTTGTTTTCATCTCCTGAAATGCTCTCTTCCATGTCTTGCAATCTATTGGTGTGGCTAACCCCTTAGATTTTTATTTGACTTCCTAATCTTTTCTTTTTAAGTTTTACCTCAGTTTGGATTTTCTTTAAGAGGAAGAGCCCCTGCTAGTAGGCTGTAGTAGAACAGTGAACATGTCTAGAGAGACAAGGATGAAAGAGCTAAGGGGATGTGGGTCTGTACCATGGTGGAGTCTCCTGTGAATAAAGTTGTGGTTGGAGGAGGGGAACTTGTGAGGAGGCTGCTAAAGGCTGGGAATGAGACTGAGAGATGGTAATGGATGACAGGAAGGATAGTGATAATCTCCTACCTGAGAACCCTCCTAGTGTGGCCACTGGAGTTCCTGGTAGAAAGTGTTTCTAGGATCGGCATCTGGCATATAAGAATGGAAAGGAGCTAGAAGGGAAGGCTGAAAGGGTCTTCAGGAAAGAGCTAAGCTGGGTCCAGCGCCTATAGTTTTCACTGGAGTTTAATATGTATGTGTAATCAGTTGTTAGTCATGTGACTGAACTTAATCACTAGTTGCATTTTCTCCATGGAGGTCAGATACTTAAAAATCCAATCTTCTCTGTCCTGAAGTATCCAGGCATCAGTTAAATATTTTTGTTAGTATGATAAAGATGCCTCTACCATAACAATTCAAGATCCTTCTAAAGCTCTGGACTGGTAGGTTTGGGAACATGGAAATGAAAATGTCGTAATCAAAGTCCCTTGAACAGACAGAACAGCAGAATAGACTCAGTGAAAGAAAAATCTAAAGAGATCACCCAGGATGCACAGAGAAAGATAATGGAATGTAAAACAAGAGCAAGCGAGAGATACTGAGAACTGTTCCCGACCAGAGGCACCAAGAAAAGCAAATCCTGATTCTTTCTTGGTTGTGAATATTTAGAAATAATGGGGAAAATTATAGATTTCTCACTTTTAGAAGCCTAACTTGAATCAAACAGAATAACACACACACAAAAATCCACATTTGAGGAAAACAAACTACAGAATACCAAAAATGAACATCTTCAAAATATTCAGAGAAGGAAACAAATGCAGATTACACACAAGGAACTACAAGACTGACAACTGGTTTCTCAAGCAACAGTCAAGAAAGGGGCCAGTGGACTGATACCCAGCAGAAGACTAAAGCAGTTGACTAAGACCAGAACAGGAAAGAAATTGATTGACACTATTAAATAATTTAATAAAGACATTGGCTGGCATTGCTACCAGCCAGACTCATGTGTTACAAAGCTGACAACTTTTAGTCAGAGCTCCAAAGGTTTCATGAGGATTACCTTGGCTTTCTATTGCCAAGAGTTGGTACTTGGGAAAAACTGAAGGATAATGATGGTTAGTTCAAATTCTTTTTTTAAATTTTCTTTTTTTATTAATTATATTTTGCACAATTTATTCATTCTATATCCTGATTGAAGCCCCCCACTCACTCCCAGCCTTACCGTACCTCCTGCTTCTGTCCTATTCCCTTCCCCCTGAAAGGGGGAGTTCTCCTCCTCTGTAATCTGCCCATAGCTTGTTAAGTGTCATCAGGACTGCCTGTATACTCTTCTGTGCCCTAGCAAGGCCGCATTGCCAGGGGCAAGTGATCAAAGAGAGGTAACTGAGTTCATGACAGAGGCAGCCCCTGCTCCCCTCACTCAGAGATCCACATGGAGACTGAGCTGCCAATCGGCCGGCAACATCTGAGCAGGGGGTCTAGATCCTCTCCAAGTATGGTCCTCAGTTGTTGCATCAGTCTCTGCAGGACCCCCTTGGCTCAAATCCTTTAGTGTTGTTGGTCTCCTTGTGGGGCAATGGTGCTGGTCTAACTAGAAGAAAAAGTGAAAATAGACCCATATCTATCACCCTGCACAAAATTAAAGTCCAAGTGGAACAGAGATCTCAATATAATACCAGACATACTAAATCTGTTGGAAGAAAAAGCGGGGAAGAGCCTTGAACTCATTGGCACAGGAGACAATTTCCTGAACAGAACACCAACAGCTCAGCCTCTAAGATCTACAATTAATAAATGGGATCTCATGAAACTGAGGAGCTTCTGTAAAGCAAAAGTCACTGTCAACAGAACAAAATGACAGCCTACAATCTGGGAAAAGAGCTTCACCAACCCTACATCCGATCGAGGGCTAATATCCAGAATACATAAAGAACTCAAGAAATTAGACACCAACAAACCAAACAGTTCAAATTCTTAACACATACAACCTAGAATCACCTAGGACAAGAGTTTCTGCAAGGGATTGCCTGGATCAGGTTAGTGTGTGGGGTGTTGTATTGATTGCCATAGTTGATGTGGGGAGACACAGCCTGAGAGGTATGCACCTTGAGTTTGAGCCCTGGTTTTATAAGAACAGAGAAGAAAAGGAAAGAAGAAAGGAAGAGAGGAAGGATGAACTGAGCAGTAAGCATGTATTTACTTTTTCTTCTGCTGTTGACTGTGATGCAACTAAGCTCTTTCAAGTTCCTGCCTCGGTTTTTCTCACAATGCAGAAATTGTGAGCTAAAATAGCCTTTTTCTCCCCTAAGTTAGAGTATTTTATCTGAATAGCAGAAATGAAAACAGGACGAGGATTTTGTTGATGTTGTTGCTATCATGGCTTCTCATAAATGTAAAACAAAGCCCACAGAACACACACAGGAGCTCATTTAATAATTAGTTTTCAGTAGGCTAAAATAGCTCATCGTTTTTCAACAGAGTTGAAAATAGGCACATGTTGTCTGAGGAAGAATTTCCTAAATCTCAAAATACACTGATAGGAAACTTTTGTCCCAAAGGGTTAAGGCTTTGTGGGTCTTGGCTTTGAGCCTGTGTCTCAGTTCCAGCAGAACACCCAGGCAAGCCTTTAGACTATGGCAGATGTGTGCATGCTGATTAATTTTTGATGGTTGGCTGAATATTTGTTTAATCTCTGGTTGAGACGTTTGCACTCCAGGCAGAGGGGGAAGGCATGAAACGATGCTCTCAGCATTTTCCCCCACACTCTACGCAGGCTGCAGAGAACTGGGATTGACAAGGCAAGTGCAGGCATGAATGTATTAACCTCGTTTCCTTGGGAACCACAGAGTCAAGGGGAGCATGTCAGTCACTTTTAGCAGCCTGCTCGGTGTAAGGCAATTAGGTCCAGGATTTGTCAGATGACAGTTCTATTTTTGAGCACTTTCTTATCAATTAGAAGAATACCTGACGTGCAGAGATTTCTCAGCAGTTTGTGAAGATGTAGTTTAGAAGCAACATGAAGGGGAGCTCACACTGCCTCCTATGAAGATCATTCTAATTTGTTCCCTCCGAAGAGTATCTTGATGGATTGGCTCGGGGCTGAATACAAGCGAGGGGGAAGGGCTGCTTAGCTCAGTCTCTTCAGAATGAAACAGACTCTGAGGCGGCACACAGCTCTCCAGGAGCTTACACTGGTTATTAACAGCAGTACAGATCATGAAGTAGTTCTTGTGTGCAATCATACGGATTTGGGGAAGGCTAGAGCAAGAATAACACAAATACACAGCCCGATAATATATGAGGCTGCATGACTCACGTGAATATACGCATCCGTGTGTCATCCACTCTCCCCATAAGGCTGAGGACGAGGCTGGAGTGACACAGTGATGATCATGGTGCTGTGGAGACAGCTGTCAGTAAGATGCTTGCTATGCAAGCGTGAGGACTCACGTTCAGGTCCCTAACACTCTGGTAAAAATCCAGGTGTTATAACACAAACTTGTTATCTACCAGGGAGGCAGGGGGATGCCCGGGAGCTTGCTGACCAGCCAAATTGATTCTATAAGAGACCCTGTCTTAAAAAACAAGGTGAGAGCAATTGAAGACAACTCTCAGCATCTATCTCTAGCTTCTATATGAACATGTACCATCTGCTAGTGCACCTGTACGTACATGTGCAACACATATGAACATGCACACACACGTAAGAGCTCTCAGTCTAGAGGCTGTATGTATCTGAGTGACATGATCTACAGATTTATAATATACGCTTATGTTTGTTTCAAGTTAAGAAAACTTAGCTTTGAAGATCTTCATGCTGGAGTGTTAGCTTGAACATGATCTGGTCTGCTTGCAAGCCGCTCTCAGTCTCCATCGATGGCCCTGCCAAGAAAATAATTGAAGTCCATTTGTTAAAATCTTGCTTACCTGTGGCATGTGATGGTTCCCCTGCCACAAACAACCCCACCCAGCACTTGCACATGTACATATTTACCTAGACCCAGAAGGCCCATGATTGATGCTGTAAGCCTGCAGCCCATTTCCATAGCACCTGCCTGGAAGCCAGCATCCATGGTCCTCTGCTTCTGTGATATCATTTGATTGGCCCCCATCACTGGGCCTCTGCTTTTCTGTAATCATTTGTTTCCCTGCCATAGCCTCTTCCACTCCCAAACCATCCATGCATCCTGCCACATAAATACCCACTCAAGCTCTCTGGGCCTTTCTCCCAGCTCTTGTCATGCTTTCCCTTGAAGTGTCTGTATTTCATGTATCTTGTATCTTGCCTCCCCTGAGTTTAGTGACAGTGAGGACATGATGGTTTTGCTTATGTCTCTAGCCCATGTTTCTAAAGTATGATCTATGCAGTAAACAATTGTGGATAAACAAGTGTGTAAAAAGCACAGCCCTAAATGGGCACAAGCACTAACTAGAAGTAGGCAAGCTCAGGGTGAGAATGCCACCCCTCAGGATGTGACACTCATGGTACCTCCCTGGCCCAAAGTTCACACAGTTGTGTTAGCATCACTAAGTGCACACCAAGGATGATGGGAGGGAGAGACAACTGGATGGAGGCAGATCAGAAACTTCTGGGCTGGGCGTTATGGAGGGTGGAATGGAAGAAGTTTCTCAGGGAATGAGGGGCTGTGTTGTCCACAGAGGATTTAAAAGAAATGGGTATCTTAAAACAATTCTACTTTTTGTCATAACTGTGCAGTGGCCAGTCCAAACAGTGCCCCAGAAGGAAGTCTTAGGTTAGTCTAAGTTCTAAATCTTGGTGCAGGTGTTGCTGAGGTGAAGTATTACCCGTGAAGTCCTGGGATGAGCGAGGTATATTATTTCCCCTAACAAGTGTGACACCCTGCAGAAAAGTGCCATTGTGCAGGCCAGCCGCTGCTCCTGCATTCTTCACTGCCTGCCGCTAAGTTTGAGAACCGCCATCCTAAGCTATTTGGATTTTTGTTGTTGAATATAAATACTGGCGCCTGAAGAGTTCTCTGTCTAGTCTGTTTATTAACCTGTATCAAACACAAGGGCTTTAAACACTTATCATATTCCTTAGGTTACCTTTTCACTCTGTACATAGTTTCATTTTGCACAGGATTTTAAAGTTGCCACAAGCACATTGAGTTACTTTGGTTCTTGTTGCCTGTACCATGGCCAAGCAGTAACTGCCAAATCTAACATCACCAAGGGGTCCCCATGCTGTCATCTAGGAATTCTGTGGGTCTCACACTAAGTCTTTAGGTGGCAATTATCATAGTAAATTTCCCCTTTGGTATTATTTCTATTCTTCTCTGCTCCCTGATGGCTGCCGTTAATATGGAAATTGAAGAGCTCTGCAATATACTTGAACCTAATAGACTCTGGCTGTGTTTGTTCACATATAAAACTGTCTGTTAACCTTGGTAGCAGGAACATGAAAGTAGAGCCATAAAATCCTCTCACAAATAAGTTCTCAGCAAGACAGCACTCTACCAGTTCGTGGCCAGGGCGGCCCCTCTGTTCTGCACAGTTCTGCTCTCCTGCAGCCGTTGTCCATCACTCTCCTCTCGGGTGTTAGGGACCCTCCACTCACTTCTGGCTGATTCCCCTTCAATATTTCGATGACTCTTAGAGGTACCACCATATTGCTGTAACTTACAGTTGTTCCCATCAGGGGCTTGATCATAGGAAATAGCTCTGAAGCATATTCACACGTAGTTATAATTGCTAAGGCTAGGAGCAAATCTGACCTAGAAACAGTACCTAGTGACCAAGAGCCCATCTTTCACTCAGTGGTTTGGAGTATTCAGTGTGGTCTTCTGAAAGTCCTTGGTGAGAAAAATCAATTCTTTTTAGCTCAAAGCATGCACTGCCATAAGCCCGCTCCATAAAGCTCTGGTGTCTATTAGAGAAGTCATAGCTTAGGTTCAGTACATGGACCATTGGTCTCTGCAGTAGAAAAACAGACTGGTTCTCTTTGCACTTGAACCTTGGGCTCTTTTCCTCCTCACCGTCTCCTCTGGTCTGGGCATTTTTATGCTGAGTAGAGATGGTCCTTCCTTCCTGGACTAGACATGGTATAGACCTCCGGTCTCTGAGAGTAGGGGTTTGGGGCAGAAGGAAGATGAATGAAATAGAAGACAACCTGCCTTTCTACCTCAGGGCTCCAACTCTGAGTCACAGTCTTTGTTGTCCTTGCCCACCAGGACCTACACCAAAATGAACCTAGAGAAAAGGCAGCCTGCAAGCCTGGAGGAATATGCTAGACCATGGCTAAAGGAAACATCATCCTAAGAGTGCCCTAGCCAAGATGGCACTATCTGGGGATGGCCCTAGAGTGCAAACCCACTACTGTCTTGTTTCTATAGGGCAGGCCTGAATCGAGGGCTATCGCTGCCCCAGAGTTCAGAGGCTGCCCTGGGTCCCTTGGTGTTATGTGGGACACTGTGACCTCCATGAACTGGATGTTTTTGTTTATTAAAATTTTTCCAATTGTATGGTTTTGGCATCTTTGTCAAAAATCTGGTGGCCATAAGTGTGTGGGTTTATTTCTGGGTCTTCTATTCAGTTCTATTGATCCACCATTCTGTTTCTATGCCAGTACCATGCAGTTTTTATTACTGTTGCTTGATAGTACAGCTTGAGATCAGGGATGGAGATACCTACAGATCTTTTATTGTAGAGGATTGTTTTAGCAATTATGAGTTTCTTGTTATTCCATATGAAGTTGAGAATTTTTCTTTCAAGGTCTGTAAAGAATTGTGTTGGTAATTTGATAGGAATTGCATTGAATCTGTAGATTGCTTTTGGTAAGATGGCCATTTTTACTATGTTAATCCTGCCAAGCCATGAGCATGGGAGATCTTTCCACCTTCTGATATCTTCTTCTAATTCTTTCTTCAGAGAATGGAAAATTTTTTCATACAAGTCTTTGACTTCCTTGGTTAGGGTCACACCAAGGCACTTTATGTCTCATGGCAATTGTGAAGGATGTTGTTTCCCTAATTTCTTTTTCAGCCCTTTTGTCTTTTGTATACAGGAGGGCTACTGATTTTTTTGAGTTAATTTTGTATCTGGCCACTTTGCTGAAGGTGTTTATCAGCTGTAGGAGTTCCCTGGTAGAATTTTTGGAGTCACTCGGGTATACTATCATATCGTGTGCAAATAGTGATACTTTGACCTCTTCCTTTCCGATTTGTATCCCCTTGATCTCCTTCAATTGTCTTACTGCTCTAGCAAGGACTTCAAGAACTATGCTGAGATATGGAGATAGTGGGCAGCCTTGTCTTGACCCTGATTTCAGTGGTATTGCTTTAAGTTTCTCTCCGTTTAGTTTGATGTTTGCTATAGGCTTAGCATCTTCAACAAATGGTGCTGGTCTAACTGGATGTCTATATGTAGAAAAATGCAAATAGATCCATACTTATCACCCTGCACAAACCTAAAGTCCAAGTGGATCAAAGACCTCGACATAAAACCTAACACATTAAATCACTTAGAAGAAAAAGTGAGGAAAAGCCTTCAACTCATTGGTACAGGAGACAACTTCCTGAACAGAACACCAACAGCACAGGCTCTAAGATCAACAATAAATAAATGTGACCTCATGAAACTGAAAAGCTTCTGTAAAGCAAAGGACACTGTCTTCAAAACAAAACAACTGCCTACAGATTGGGAAAGAATCTTCACCAACCCTTTATCTGACAAAGGGCTAATATCCAGTATATATAAAGAACTACAGAAGTTGAAAAGCAACAAATCAAGTAATCCAATTAAAACATGGGAAACAGAGCTAAACAGAGAACTCTTGATAGAGGAATATCGAATGGCAGAGAAACACTTAAAGAAATGCTTAATGTCATTAGCCATCAGGGAAATGCAAATCAAAACGACCCTGAGATTTTACCTTACACCCATCAGAATGGCTAAGATCAAAAACTCAAGTGACAACACATGCTGGAGAGGTTGTGGAGAAAGGGGAACCCTCCTCCACTGCTGTTGGGAATGTAAACTTGTACAACTACTCTGGAAATCAATCTGGTGCTTTCTCAGACAACTAGGAATAGCGCTTCCTCAAGATCCAGCTATACCAGTCCTAGGCATATATCCCAAAGAGGCTCAAGTA
>CM053756.1:744438-763790 GCA_028658305.1 Pachyuromys duprasi | reverse complement strand
GAATATCAAAGCAGATGCTGAGACTTATGGCTAACTGTTGGGCAGAGTGCATGGAATCTTATGAAAGATGTGGGAAATAGTAAGATAGGGAGAGGACAGGAGCTCCACAAGGACAGCAACAGAACCAAAAAATCTGAGCACAGGGGTCTTTCCTGAGACTGATACTCCAACCAAGTAGCATGCATGGAGAAAACCTAGAACCCCTGCACAGATGTAGCCCATGGCAGTTCAGTATCCAAGTGGGTTCCATAGTAATGGGAACAGAGACTGCCTCTGACACGAACTGATTGGCCTGCTCTTTGATCACCTCACCCTGATGGGGGAGCAGCCTTACCAGGCCACAGAGGAAGTCAATGTAACCACTCCTGATGAGAGCTGATTGACTAAGATCAGAAGGAAGGAGAGGAAGACCTCCCCTATCAGTAGACTTGGGGAGGGGCATGTGTGGAGAATGGGGAGAGAAGGTGGAATTGGGAGGGGAGGAGGGAAGGTCTTATGGGGGGATACAAAGTGAATAAAGTGTAATTAATAAAAATTAAAATAAAAAAGTAAAAAAGAAAAGAAACTTTTTTCATCTTTATTAGTTTTTTAAAAAATTAAACTTTATTATTTAAAAACTTGCAAATAAATAAAACATCATACACCAAAATTAACAGGTCCCATAGTCTCTACAAAGCAATGACCTTCTAAACAGTTGGAACAGAAATAGAAGCTGTGGAGCTTCGATTAAATTTGACACTTTGTATATCAAATATATTATGTTCTTATCTACCACCAAAGCCAAAAAACTTTTATGACAGAATTAGAACTTGAAAAACAATTTACCTTATATCTTCTTTCATAAGTCATGTCCATTACCTGCATACCCAACTCTCATTTTTATTAATTCTTTGAGATTTCTGTGCAATGTGTTTTGATCATATTCATCCCTCTGCCAGATCTATTCCCACTTCCTAATCCACCCAGCTGTTGGCCACTCTCTAGTAAAGGCCCCACATCCTAGAATATACAAGCTACATAAGCTAGATTTGATAGGTGCCTTAGTTAGGGTTTTGTGAAGAGACACCGTGGCCACGGTAACTCTTATAAAGGAAAACTTTTAATCAGGGATGGCTTATGGTTTAAAGGTTTAGTTCGTCACCATCATTGTGGGGAGATGGAGGCATGCAGGCAGACATGGTGCTAGAGAGTAGCTGAGAGTTCTACATCTGAATCCACAGGCATCAAAAAGTGAGTCAGTGGGCATGACTTGAGCTTCTAAAACCACAAAACCCATCCCATGTGACACACTTCTTCCAAGGCCACACCTCCTCTACTACCATCCCCATGGGCCTACTCAAACTACCATATAGGTTACAAAAGAGAGAGCTGGATTTGTTCTCCCGTTCAGGGACAGCCTTCCCAGAAGGCTCTTACACCTGGAGTTGAGGGCTGCCTTTCCCAGTTGTCATTCCACATTTAGTACTCCAAAGGCCCTCAAGAGAAGTAGCCCCTTACGTCCTTCACTTTTTTGCTTCCTCTATGAATACTGCCTGGTTTTGTTGCTGCCCAGTTCCTGCAGGCAGCCTTCAAGTAAGGGTTAGTGAATGAGTGTTTGGAGGGCATGGTGGGAGTCTGCATGGCCAGCCTGATATCCCTGGCTTGGTAGGAACACATGAACACTTTAAACTCACATTCATGCTACCAACACACACCTAGGATAACCAGAGAAGTCCCTGCCCTCTTCCTTTCTACCTGGTGACAATGGGCTGTTCACCCTTTATCAATACATGTGCTATTGGTCTGTTTTTCTGGAGAACTTTAATGAAACAGGGCTGAACATGCTGAAGTCAGGTATAGCATACTCCATCTTTGCCCATCCCTCACCCAAAGGTAGGAAGAGCCAAATTTCTTAAGGAACACCCTCCCCAATTGGACCCCTAAACCTTCTTTGAGAACACAAACCACCTTTTCTTCAAAGCCTCAACAAATCTTTTGTGCCTGTTTTACATTAAATGTTTAGAGAAATGAAAAAAATCCCTTGCATGGTTTCTATTAGTCTCCTCAAAAGTATGGGTTCGAGTTATCGTGAACAAAGACACTGGGTATTGTGTTTCCATGATCCTGCTGGCCTGGTCTGCCCCTCATTTCCTGCCATCTCCCAGCACATCAGGAAATAGAGAACACCCCACCCTGGAGCTCTGGGCTCACTCTCATCAGATAAGTAGATGGCTCTAAGGCCATCAGGAAATAATAAGGTGTGCCTCATCCACTTCTGTAATTATTTCCTCACAGTGACAGGGCCTGAGAACAGTCTCTACTCAGCTGAGGTGTTCATTAGACTCAAAAACTCAAATCACACAGAAAGGGGAAAAATACAATGAAATAAATGCAAAAGGCATTTTGCAGAACTTTCATGGCTTATAAGAGACATTCACACCCTTGGTCGTGGGCAGTCTGACTTTGCCCTTTATAATCAGGACTACGACCTATTCTATGGCCTGCAGGTTGTGACAGTTGCCTGTTTACTTCTGCCCATGGCCAGGTAAAGAATACCCAACCTGTCATACAGAGCAGTGCTCCTTGACTTCTAGCCACTATGGAGATGTCCCCGCTGCCCTCAGCTACAGATAGCCTATATTGAGAACCTATCCAAGGCTAAGACTACCATTCCCAGGAGTCATTGTCATGGTACCTGGCCTTGTTGAAAGGATGAAAACAATGGCTGTCCCCAAAGTCCTGGGGCAGACGTGAGAACTGGTCTCCATTTCTTCCTTCTGTCTAAAAAACTCCTAGTCTCAGAGACTTGGATGCCCCATTCTCTTCTCCTTCTGGCCAACATTATTTTATTTAAAAAAGGATTCATCATGAGATATAAACAACTAATGTTTACCATATGTTTCTCTCCTGGCTTAGGACCCTAGCAAAGCTCCTATATCTGACTTAGGCCCACTAGATGACCCCTTGTTGTTAAGCTAAAACAATGAAGTTCTGGTTAAACCAGGGAAGGACCATCTATCAAGGAAATTAAGTTAAAAGTGTGAGTGTGAGAGAGTTTGTCTATTTTTTATTTGAAGGACAAAAGAGCCTCCTTGACTCCACTAGAATATGCCAACTACAATGAGCTTTCCCTGAGAACTGCAAAGGTTGGGAGTCTGCTCTGTCTAAAGCCAGCTCAGGAAGGTTGCCATGTTTGTCGCTGTGCAGCCCTGGGTACTGGCCTATCAGGAACCCAAGAGATTCTCTGCCAGTGGGCTCATCTGTTTGCTCAACACAGAGTCACAGAACCCTCTGACCTGGGCTGAGGACCCAGAGGTGAGGAGGCACAGGCCTAATTCCCATTCTATGAAGGCAACAGCAGGAAAGTAGACACAAATCAGTTAACTGCAGGATAGTGAGCATCTGATAGTGAGCAGGTGACCTATCCCTCCATGTGGGTGAAGAAAGGCTGGGGCTTGACGGTACATGGCAAGCAAAGGATTCAAGGAAAGAGGTAGCTAAGTGCTGTGTATTCAGACATGCCATGTAGCTGGAGACTTCTGCAAATGGGGAGGCATGAGCCTGGGCACTGGCAGATAGCAGTATTTTTTAGTTGTCTTCACTTCATTCTGCAGTAAGAAATTCATCTTACGTTAAACACAGGACACCCAGAGGTATATAACCATAGTTAGAAACACTGGCCCTGCAATGCACAGAATATGTTATTTCTATTCTATTTTATTGGGGAAGGGGGGCTGTAGTTTGTTTTTATTTCTTGGTGAGGTTTTTTTTTTCCAGTCCTAGAACTGGATCCAGTGCCTTGAGCATGCTAGACAAGTGTTCTACTAAGCCATATCCCCAATGCTGCTTTATTTTCCTTTGTTGTTTTTTGACAGACTCTCACAATGTAGAGCATTGACCTTAAACTACCCTCCTCCACTTCAGCCTCCAGAGTGCTGGGATTATAGAATGCACCATCTTGACCTGCTTTTATTCTGGTTTTCAAGTGTTGGTTATGGTTGATAAACTGACTTCCTCATCTTCTAATGGGTCTTTCCTCATCTCTCTTTAGAGTATGAACTTGATCTAGGGAGCACTGATGTGGAAATGGCCTGGCCTCTTTTCTTTCACGGATCAATACTCCGGCTGAGTGAATTGCAGTGGTTCTCAGCCTCCCTGGTGCTGTGATCCTTTAATACAGTTTCTCATGTTATGGTGACTCCAACCATAAACTTATTTTTATTGCTACTTTAATAACTGTAATTTTGCTACTGTTATGAATTGTAACATAAATTTCTGATATGCAACCTTCAAGGGAGTCATGAACCACAGGTTGAAAATTGGCTTAGAGGGTCACCTGGGGCAGGTTGTGGGTGGCTATAATCCAGTTGAGAAATAAGCTCACCCCAAACATGAGCACTGGCAATTTATATGGCAGAAAGTGAATCACCTTTTTAGCTTCTTAAGATGAGAAGAAATGACTGGAGTTGTGGAGATGGAGTAAGGAGGAAGAATGAGGGTGATTGTAGGATTTTTGTCTTAGAAATACTGGTTGCAGCAGGGGAGGGGTGTCCCCTGGCATGAATGTGCAGTTCCACTTATGAGCTGATGACCAGAGTCTGAAGCTTAAAAGGAGGGGGCTGGGTGGGGCTTTCTGGACACTCTGGAATACTGGGATAGAAATAAATAAGTAATAGCCTGGGAACATATATGGGAAGTGCACACACAGCCTGGAATTCCCCCTCTGTCTCTGGAATGATCTTTGAATCCAAGCAAATGTCAGCTCATTATTGATACATACCTTCAGATAAAGCTGCTTAGAGGTTAACACAGAGCAGGTGTGTATTTCACTTAGTTGTCAAACGTCATCTGTGCTGACCTTTCTGAGTGCCCATGATGACAAGTGACCCTCTTCTGGCTACATTCAGAGGAGCCCATGTGGGAGTGGCTAAACTGGAGGCTGGTTTGCCCTGTGGCTTGGCTGTGGACTTCAGATGTTTCCATCTTGGCTCTTTTTGAACTAAATGTGTTCCTCATGCTAAGAAGGCACGTTTGATGTCGTTAGAAGCCTGAACAATTAAAACATGTTGGGAATTATTAGGAATTGAAGCAGCTGGTATTGGACTACTCTAGCCCTAGTAAGTTAAATTAGTAAGTTGGCTTTCTTGATAAGAAGTGGTATTAGATTCCAGGCCCTGATTTTGCAGTGAATTTGGCTGCTGTCCAGAACAGGCTAACACAGCAGGTCACTCCGCCCACTTCTGCTTCTAGCTATCACTGTTTCCCACTCTTATCCATCACATTAGAGAAATGCAAACATATAAACAAAGTGTTACTTGTTTTATTTGGCTGCTTTTTTCTTAGTAAAATGTTTCATTGGGAGAAAAGTAAAATAATTTGTCCACTCAACTGAATGGCTACTAAGTTCCAGAAACTGTTAGGTGTGCCTGAAATGCAACATATACAGTAAGTGCCAAGAAGGGATGTAAGCTGGTGGATGAATAAATGTTCATGTCTGCTGCAGATTCTGTGTTAGAACTTGCTGTGGTCCATCAGGATCATATGAAGTTAGCAATAGCTGAAGCTCACTGTATCCACCCAACTCTAGTGTCATCCTGGGAGTCTCATGATGCCCATTTCTAGATGAGAAAAAGACCAAAGAAAGGCTCCCCGATGTGCAGGTCAACATTTCAGACACCCTGCTCTGTTCCTCAGCACCTTGCTGAGTTTAGACAGGTTAACAGCTTTCATCTGTGGAAGCACCGGTATCCTGTGGCTAACCTTTGTCATTACTTGTTTCTATATAGTAGATTCCTAGAGTGCACTTTTCACGTCATATTTTTCACTGTAGCAATGAAATAATATTTTTAGCAAATTAAAATATCATGAACAAACTGTTCTGGATGCTTAAAAGAACAACCATAATGATGTCAATGAATTTAAAAGCTGTAATTGCCACTGGTCTCAGGGGCATCTTTCAAGTGAGGTTCCTCCTCCTCACTGTCTTCTGAAGACATGTTTGAGTCAGAGTTAGTAGATAATTCTCTACAACAACTCTCTGCTCCATGTGTCCAGGAGAAGATCGGTGCCAGCTCTCCACAGTGGATTCTACACCTCTCTGGCCCATCAGAAATGTTGGTAGGTTCCTAAGTAGCTGTACTGCAGTAGCAAGACCTAGTTTCGGGAAAAAAATGAGGGCTGTTGTCTCCTAGAGCCCCCTAGCCCAAGGATGAAAGGAATGACAGTTTAGAGAAGGTCTCCCAGAGACCCTTCCCAAGGATTGACAGTGTTAGAGGACTCTGAGACCCTTCCCAAGCTACTCCTTGACTGTGCACCCGCAAGCTCCATGTTCTCTCTCTACTTAGAGATGGACTGAGTGAGAAAAGTTAAATCAGATGGAGAACTATGTGAGTATTTGGCCCAGTTGTGGCTGTTACGAACATCGGTACCATCATAACCAGCTTCATTTAGATTTACCATCTTGAACCACCCACCGTTTCCTCCTCCTAGGCCTTTGATTCCAGAGTGCAGTCAGGAGTCATTTACCATGAGTCCTTCTTCTGAGAATCACATCATTGGCTGATATTGGTGCTACGTCAACATTAAAGAGTGTATTCACATAAACCTACGTGTGGCTGCCCATTGCCCATTGGCTAACTGGTACATCTCACTACTCCAAAGCACAGGCCTGAGTACTGTAGGTATTGTGAATATTTGTGGGTATAAACGTACATAAGTATAGAAAACATAGAATAAAAAACAAGGTATATAGAACCTGGAAAGAACCCAGATGCCCCTCAGTTGAGGAATGGATACAGATATTGTGGTACTTTTACACAATGGACTACTACTCAGCAATTAAAAAGGAGGAAAGCATGAAATTTGCAGGCAAATGGTGGGACCTGGAAACGATTATCCTGAGTGAGGTATCCCAAAAGCAGAAAGACACACATGGTATATACTCACTTATATAGACCTATAAGATAGGATAAACATACTGAAATCTATACACCTAAAAATGATAAACAAGAAAGAGGACCTGGGGTAAGAGGATTAATCCTCACTTAGAAAGTCAAATTGGATGGACATTGGATATAGGAGAAAACAAGTAACAGGACAAGAGCCTACCACAGAGGGCCTCAGAAAGACTGTACCTAGCAGGGTATCAAAGCAAATATTAAGAAACATAACCAACCCTTTGGCAGAGTGCAGGGAATCATATGAAAGAAGGGGGAGTTAGTATGACCTGGAGAGGACAGGAACTCCGAAAGGACCAAATATATCAAGGCACAGGGGTCTTTTATGAGACTATCTCTCCAACCAAGGATCAAGTATGGTTATAACCTAGAACCCCTGCTTGTATGTAGCAAATGGTAGCTCAATACCCAAGTGGGTGCACCAGTAAGGGGAACAAGGACTATTTTGGACATGAACTCAATGGCTGGCTCTTCGACCTCCCCACCTCCCAAGGGAGGAACAGCCTTGCTAGGCCACAGAAGAGGACATTGCAGCCATTCCTGAAGAGACCTGATAAGCTAGAGTTAGATGGAAGGGGAGGAGGTCCTCCCCTATCAGTGGACCTAGAAAGGGGCAGGGAGGAGATGAGGGAGGGAAGGATGGGAAAGGGAGGGAATGGGGGAGGGGGCTACAGATGGGATACAAAGTACATAACCTGTGATTAATATAAAATAAAAATGTTAAAAAAACAAGGTATAGAAGATTAAAAATGGCAACCAGCTCAGGCCACTTTCAGTGAATAGAGCTCATGGGGCTGGCCACTGCTGTGGATGAATGATCGAGGGAGTGATGAGTGGAAGTGAAGGCTGACACTGTAAAGATGCTTCAATAAGCTAATTTGTTCTTTACAAAAAAAAAATACTCTAAAAATCTGGTGTAAAATAAATTCATGGTGTTTACAGACTAAAGGAGCATGCTTGCATCGTGAAACACAGCCTGACCTTTATTCACACATGGTGAGGCCTCCCTGCTTACTCTCCCTGCTCACTCTCACCATCTGAGGGAGGGCATGCATTCTGTGGCTACAAGGCTCTAGTGCAGTGCTTCTCAAGATTCCTAATATGGCGACCCTTTAATACACTTCCTCATGTTGTGGTGACCCCTAATCATAAAACTATCTCCATTGCTATTTCATAACTGTAATTTTGGTACTGTTATGAATCATAGTGTAAATATCTGATATGCAAAATATCTAGTATGAGATCCTGAGAAAGGGTCAAGTCCTTGACTGAAGGGGTCATGATTCACAGGTTGAGAACCACTGCTCTGGTGACCTCCCTGTGTACCCAGTGTTTTACCCTTTCTTCCTTAAAAGAATCTGTTATCCCCTGGGAACAGTCTTTCCAGGGCCTGCCTCCTCATTTGCCTCTGTCCACATCTCCTGCTGAGAACTGGAGTGTCCAGTCCCCAGCACATAGGCTAAGGGTTCCCCAGAGGGAAGGAACGTGGTGATAATGCCAGCCAGGGGTTCTCTGTCAACAGAACACTTGGAAACTGTGTCAGCCAGCTTGTATGTGACAATAGACATCTGCAACAACTGCCCTGTGAGGAGGAGAGTGTGGTGCCGGCTCTGCTCAGACACAGTCCAGTCCACAGGTAACTGCTTCTGCTGCTCTTAGGCCTGTGGGGAGACAACAAGCTGCGGCAGGAGAGTGTGCAGGAGCAAAACCACTCACCTCATGCATGCTAAGCAAAAGAAGGACCAGCAGAGACCAGGGCCCAACAACCCCCTTCCAGACCATGCACCACATAACTCAAGACCTGCTCCACCTCCTAAGCGGTCTACCAACTCACAATACACAGGCCTTCAAGAGATGCTTAAATGCAAACTACACACAAATCACTTGAGTTGGGTCTGGTACTTACCCTCAAATCTGAAATGACAGAAGCTACTCTTCTAAAAGGCAGCCAGGTTACCCCACCCCAACCCCTCGGCATGTGAATGAAGCTACCACACAAGAGTAAAGGTTTCCTGAAAAGATAGTAAAAACAAAAACAAAAAATGCTTCCCAGCAGTAGTAGAATACCCACGTATTCTACTACTATACCTTCCAGGTACATCCTTAAGACTGATGTGTTTTTTGTTTTTCAATGCTGGGGTTTAAAGCCAGAGCCTCCACACGCTCTGGCACCAAGACTTCTCCACCTCTAAATATTTGATCTTCTTTTCTCTCTTCTATAAATGTCTTTCAATATTTCTTTGAAGTCCTGTGTTAGTTGTTACTTTCTTCACTGTGACAAAATCCCTGATAGAAATGACTTAATAGAGGAAAGATTTATTTTAGCTCATGGTTCTGGTTCCAGGGGACTTCCGTTCATCTTGGCAAAGGAAGCATGACAAGGTGGCTGCATTTAGGGGAGGCAGATGATGTGGTAGAGTCCCAGACCAGGAAACAGTCTGGAGGGAAGAAAGCGACTTGCTCTTATTAATGCTCCTCTACCTGAGGGAAGAGAAATCTCAGCACTAATCCACTAATCTGTCATTACCGAGCCCACAACTATTACCTCCCCCTTCAAACTAAGAGGAGCACTTTCCACTCAAAATTTAAAATGGAATTTGGGAGACCCTGGGCTATTGCTTTAGTATCAATTTTAGGAACCTTAGAATGCCGATAAAACTTCAAGTCTTAAGAAAAAAAAATGATGGCACCACAGACAAACAGGCACACAGGTAGATCTCAATGCAGCTGAGAAATGTGACACTACCCTACCCCCACTGCCTCCCACCCCCACTGCCTCCTACCCCAGCTCTTTTGGGCAGCCACAGATGTGACAGTCTTAGCCTGCGCTTCACTTTGTCAGAACTCTGGCATAGATTTTCACTGTAGATCCATCCTCCTTGAATAATGAAGCAGCTCTTCTACTGTTAGTAGGGCCTGGCCTGCCTTGCAGTTCTGTAATGGTCTCCGGCCATCAGTGCTGATCTCAGGGGTGGAGACTCCAAGAATCCCCTGTGAGCAAACTCTTCGCGAACAATTGAGTTTGCCTTCACAGATCCCTGCATTAGTTACTTTTCTGTTGCTATAATAAGACACCGTAGCCAAAGCAACCTGTACAAGAGTTTATTTTGACTTGTAGTTCCCTAATGGTGGGAACACATGGCAGCGGGTAGCAGGAACAGGGGATTGGGAGCTCACATCCTCTACCACAACACAAAGCAGAAAGAGCAACAGGGAAGTAGCTGGCAGCTTCTCGATCGCAAACCCAAGCCGACCCCAGTGTCATAGCCCTTCCAGCAACGCTGCACCACCCTAAAACCTCCCCAAACAGTGGCACCAACAGGGAATCTGAGATTAGGAGGAACCCCGTCATTTATTTTTCTTTCTTAAGACAGGGTCCTCAGTATGGTACCTAACCTGGAACTCATTATACAGACCAGGCTGGAATCAAGCTCCTAGGGACTCACTTGCCTCTGCCTTTGAGTGCTAGGGTTAAAGGCATGTGCTACCATGCCTGCTTTCCCTGGCATCTTTCTGCAATTCATCTCCAGACTACATTCAGGACAAACAAGCAAGGTTATAAATCCCTACAGAGCTCCTCATCCTGTCCCTGGGCCTGCCCACAGCCCCATTTTTCAGGAAATATTGGTTAATTAATAAATTAATTTCTTCTTTTTGTTAGTGAGACATTGTCTTTTTATTTTTATTTCTCTAAATCATTTAAAATGATTTTGTATCATTGCTATTAATGATCAAATTGTCTGATCAAATTTGATCAACATCAAATTGTTCTCTGCATCCAAGTGAAGCTGTCTCAGCTGGGGTTTTTAAGTATTGATTTATCTCTTCATCTGTAACTCCAAAGATCTCTTTGAGGCATTCTCTGTCATCTTCTTCTCTTTGGTAGGTTACTAACAGCATTGTCAACTTAATAATCTGTCAGCTTTGACAAGCTCTCTTTTATTGACCTATAGTACTTGAATACATGATATAATTTCCTCTTGCTTGAATTTGCTGCTTTACATAGGTTTGGGTAATTACCTGGACCAAGACACTCATGGCTTTTGTGCTTCAATGCCTTCATGTAAGGCAACATGTCTTTCCCATGCTTCTCTTCGAGGTCTGCTCTGATGGAAGAAAGGCTCCCATCTCTGAGCCAACCCCAGAAAGAATCAATCCACCTGAGAAACCTTCATCTATAAAGCATGGCAGTCGAGTAAGATGCCGTCTCAGTGTATTTGGAAATATGATGGAACTGTCTGATCATTCTCTTGTCAGTGTCATCAGCTTCTGCTTCTAGATCAAGAATTGCTGAAGGGAACTTGGTAGCCAGATGGTTTGCTGCCACATGGCAGCACCTTTCAAATCTATGGCAGCATCAAGTTCAACGATCATCAGTGAAATGTTGCCAAAGACTGTGACATATTTGTAATTTTTTGAGTTGCTGTATGCTGGGATTTCCGAATTGCGTGGTGCATAAGGCCAAGGGACACCTTGTAGACTGCGTACAGAAGAATTGGTGTTTGTTTCACTTCTTTGTTGACCGAAGGCAAATGTTATCCCCCTGAGTTTGGCTCTGTCTCTATCCTCACGCAAGAATACAGTTTTCCATTTCATACAGTTCTGGGAGTACAGTGAGAAGGCAAGAAATTGGCAATGACACTGCTCCACCAAGTGTGCTGGACTTTGTCTTCTCCGGGTCTCATGGGTTGGTTAGGGCTGCTCTGACCATAGTATCAGGAGGAAGAAGCATTCCTTACAGTGTTACCCTGAGGTGATATTATTGTGGCTCTACCAGCAGCTGCACCTTCTTATTATAGTCTATGGAGTTAGCCTCCATGCTTCCCTGCCTCTTTGTGAGGTCTGAGTGCCTGTCAATATTACGTCTGAGACCTTGTATTCTAGGTCCACAGTCATGCCTGTCTCCTCTCCTGTCTCCTGTCGAAAAGGGCTAATACCTCATTTAGAGTCTAAGAAACTTGTAACTTAAATCTAAGTTTCTTTATTCCTTTCTAAAAGTAGTGAAATCCTGGATACAGGAGGGTCTGGTCCTCTGTTAGAGAGCTGCACAAGTCCACCCTGGAAACACTTAAGGATGGGCTAGGCAAGGAGTTTGCAATGTGCAAGGCTGTGTCCACCTGCACTTAGGTGCCAAGGGTGATGACATCAGTGAGACTGTAAGCTTCCACGAGGCATTAAGCACCTTGCTTTAAATCAGACTATATTAAGAAGCACAATGCCTAGGAAGGATGAAGGACACCATCTCCAAGGAACCACATACCAGCAACTAGTTCATATTCTGCCCAGCATGCCCACCATATCTGGCATATCGTGTGCCAGGGACACATATATACTGTGTGCAATTATATCTACATGTATACACCATATATGTATATGTAGATATAAAATATATAAAAACTACTCTGTATTTTATATACATACATATAAATTTATACATGTTATATATGTATGCACACATATATACATATATATGTGTATATATATACATATATATATGTATGTATATATATATATATATATATATGGTAGGTACTCCAGTCCAATTATACAAAAGGAGAAACTGAGGCTGAACAGTTAGGAGTTTGTTCCAGGTTACAGGCTGAGAAGAAGAGCCAGAAACTTGGAACGTGTCTATTCTCAGGTCTCCTTTGTCTCCTGTATTCCATCTACTCATTGGTGGTTGGTATTTTGGTAACTTCAAATGAAGGATTAGTTTAAACTCTCCTTGCTTCCTATTCCACAAAACCTGGATCATGAACACCAGCACAGGACACAGGCCTTGTATGACCTCAGTGAAAATTGCCGTTTGGCAGTTCACTTCCATGTATCCCAGGCATAGGATTGGATGTAGAGGATGAGAGGAGAGTTGTTAGATTACCAGGATGACCTGATGTTGGAGTTTCTAAGTTCCTAGGTTGTACAATCTCTCTCTTTCTTGAAAATCAGTTGAAAGCACCATCAAGAACTAAATCAGGTGACTGCAAACAACATAAAGGATCTTTCAGGGGTAAGAGGAATGTTTTCCAAGTTGATCACAGTGAATGACAAAACACTTTGAATGGGCACAAAGCATCAATTCATAAATTTAAAATGGAAAAATACTTTTATACCATGTGTCCAAAGAGCAATATATGTCTCCTTCCTTAGACTACAAATGGAAAATCACATTTTTAAAAATTAGACTTAGGTGGGTATTTTGGTGTGGTTTTCTTTTCTCTAGAATTATGGAATAAAATGTTAGGAAACTTAGAGAGGCATAAAAAGAGTTTAAAGTTAGTTTCCGAGAAAACCAGGTAAAAGGAAGAAGGGTGCAGGTGTGATTTGGGGGAAATTTGTTTCTTCACAAAGCAGCTCTGGGAAGTCTGAGGTGTCAGTGTCTGGTTTGCCTCCAGCGTCAGCCTCAGCTGTCCTCCAAGCCCCTGGGCCAGGCTGCTTGCAATGTCACATGGTCTAGCTGGAGAAACTCAACCTTGGCAGACTTTAAATTTTTTTAGCATCTTGAAAATGTGTTAATTGTCTCAGATTTTGTTAAAATATCAAGTTACATCCATTTTTAAACTAGTACCATATGCTTTGTGCCTGCAGCAGAGTCTTCATACCTGGTTCATGGACTTAAAAACCCCTTCTTAGCTGTAAGACCTCTAAATGAGTTGAGCCAGGAGTGAAGCTGTTGACTTTTAATCACAAAATTCACAGGTAAGATTCTCAGGGCTCCACTTGAAAACTGATAAGTCTTAGGGAGTCGTATGCTGTCTTTCCCCCAAAGGAAGGTGGTAGCTGGAAGATGCAGAAAACAGATACTGTGTGAATATCCTCCAGGTTAGTTTGGACTTTTTAGAATCCTTAATGAACTAATGGTTCTTTCTCAGAACCAGAGCAAGGATGGTGATCATTAGGCCACCAGCTGAAGCTGTAGAGGCACATTCATCCACATTGAGAGACTCACATTTATACTGAGGGGGCGCCCTGACTGAGGGTCCCCAGAAAAATGGTCAAAATCAAGGTGTGAAGCTGGACATGGTGGCACATGACTGTAATTCCAGTACTCTGGAGGATAAGGATCAGGAGTTCAAGCCCAGCCTGGGCTACATAGCAAGACACCATCTCAATAAAGATGTGACTTGATTTCTCTGTCCTCCACAAGTACCATTTAAAAACAAAGGTTGTTGTGTTGATCAAAGTCCCACATGAGCAAATGGGGATACCAAGACAGCAGACCACCTATATCTGCAGATTCTGCTTCTCAGAGGCAAACACATGTGGATTGAAAATATCCTCCATACAGGGTTTGTTAGTATATCAGTGCCTCACTCACTCACTCAGTGCATGCAAATCTTAGTCCTCAAGACTGCCAAAGAGATACAGTTAAAAGTTATCCATACTAACTATTCACATTTTTCTACTCCGTAAACAATACTGCATACCACTGCTTACACAAACTTACATTGCACTCAATATCCTGAGTAATCTGAGTGTATGGAGTGCACATTCAGGCTCTTTGCAAAGATGATAATGCCATTTTATGTAGAGACCTGAATACCCATAGATTTGGGGATTCTTGAACCAGTGCCAGTGGATATCAGGGGACAACTGTATGTCATCAGGGGCTATGGGGGAAAGTAAGAATGCATTTTTGAAGCATTTTGTCTATTTTAAGGTCTTATACCAATGTGAGATATTACTGCCTCTTCTGTGGTCATTAGATTTTGTGTAAGTAGAGACCTGACGAATGACTTTAGCTGGCGGTTGGGATGGTCACTTCATCTATGGCCTTAGAGCCACACATGCATTACTGTTGTGCCTGAGACAGTCTTATTGGCCATGGCATCAGTGTGACATCCCGTGTGGTCAGTGACTCTGTAATGGCAGACAACATCATCTTCTGTATGGTCCTTAACCCAAGGAACGTGAAGAAGCACCAAGAGATGAACAAAGACATGTGATGGCAGTGAATCCCAGATCCACCCTATGTTTCTCATGGATCCTGCATCAACCCCTAGGATGCTGTTGTTACTTTTTTATAGCTAGCAGACTTTGCTTCGGGAGACAATAGGTCTTGTTACAGTTTGGTTCTTAAATGTTCCCCTAAAGACCCATGTAGTAATATTTTAGTCACAAAATCATGGTGCTTTGGGGAGGTGGTAGAAATTTTCAGAGTTGAGGTCTGGTAGGAAGAAGTTAGGTCATTGGGAGTGAATCCTTCAAGGGAACATTGTGAGCCTAGTTCCTTCCTAGTTCCTAGCTTTTCTGTTGCTGTGTTGAAATATCACATGTAAAGACATCATAAGGAAGTAAGTTTTTTTGTTTGTTTTGGTTTTATTTTTGTTTTTTACTTCTGGTTCCAGAGAGAAAAGGGTCCATCATGGCAGACAGGTGGCAGACATGATGGAAGGAACAGGAAACTAAGATCTACTATCTCCAGATACAGGCAAGAAACAGTGAAAACTGAAAGCGGCATGAGGCTTTAAATACCCAAAGTCCATTCCCAGTGATTTACTTACTCCAGCAAAGATCCGCTTTGTGTAGGTTCCACAATATTCCCAGACAGTGTCACCAACTAGAGACCAACTGTTCAAACATCTGACGCTACTGAGGATTCTCATTCAAACCACCATGTCACACTCCCTGGATCCCAGAGGCTCACACTCATATTATAACACAAAATACATTTAGTCCAACTTCAAACGTGTCTATGGTCTTTCACAGGTGCAACACTGTTTGAAGTTTAAAGTCCAAAATTTCTGCTGAGACTCAAGGCAATCTTTTCATTGTAATTCCCTGTAAAATAAAAAATCTTATTACATATTTCCAACATTACAATAGTACAAAATATATATCACCATTCCAAAAGGAATGGAAACATAGTGAGGAAATACTGGACCAAAGCAAGACTGAAAACCAACAGAGTAAACTCCAAATCCTGAAACTCCATGCCTAATGGATCCACCCTTTCAGCCTTTCAGATTGCATCTCTCTCTTTCTCTCTGTGTTTGTCCTACTGTCTCTCTCTCATACTCTGTATGTGTCTGTCTGTCTCTATCTCTCTGTGTGTCTGTGTGTCTGTGTGTCTGTCTGTCTGTGTGTCTGTGTGTCTGTCTGTCTGTCTGTCTGTCTCTCTCTCTCTCTCTCAATTCTACTCCATAGATGTAGCTCTTCTTGGCATATATCCAATGGTTCTGGAATCTCTAACATCTTGGGGGTGGGGCCTTAGTTTTACAGTTTCACAAAATGGCCTCTCAGGGCCACACACAAGTGCCCCCTTGCCACTTGATGTCTGGCCTCAGTAGGTCTCTGAAACTGTGGAGGAATAATTCATAGTCCCTTCACCCTTGCATTTTTTAGGCCTCTAAAGCCAGCATGATGTGGATAACACTGTCAATCTTGGCTTCCAGGTTAAGATGAAGACTGGCATCTTTGAAGCAATAGTAGCTTTTTCACTCAGTTTCTTGCTAGGATCAGCACACTCCTTAAACTCTTTCACAGGTTAGAAAATTAGCTGGGTGGAGTCTAGCCCTGAGGCCAGTGCTGAACAGGCTTTTCATCCTTGGTACTAAACTCCTTAACTCTTCCAGCTTCTCTTTCAGCATATACTTTGGGTGTAACACAAGTTTCCTAGGGATCTGATCCTTTTCTCTACAAATTGTACATTTTTTCTCTCTCTCCACCATTCTCTTCTTTCATTGTAGACCTGCTCAAGCAGTATTAGGAATAATCACACCACAGACTCAACATTTCATTGTTTTGAAATTTCCCTCACCAAAGAAATTAGCTTGTTATTTCTTATTTTAACCTCATGCAAGTTCTCAAGGCATGAGCAGAAGACAGCCATGATTCTTTGCCAGAATATCACAGGAAAGGCTTCTAGCCATGTTACTGCCAAAGTTCTTATTTACCTCTGATGCTTCTATCATCCATATTGCTCTCAGCACTACTGTCTTTCAGGCTCCTCCTATTATGGCATTTTAAGTTCTGCTTACAGCATTGAAACTCTTTTAGTCCTTCTTCCACATTCCTCAAATGTCCTACATGATCAGGTTAATCACAGAAATAGCAACATCCAAGTACTAACTTCTGTCTTAGTTACTTTCAGTTGCTGTGAAGAAAGTTCATTTGGGCATATACTTGCAGAGGGGTGAGTGTATTTTGGTGGAGAGGTGTGGTGGGAAGAAGCAGACATGGAAGCAGGAGCAGGGAGATGAATGCTTATAACTTCAAATGCAGCAAGAAGCAGAGATCAAACTGGATGTGGAAGGCAGGTCTAAATCCTCAAAGCCTGCCTTCAATGATGTATTCCTCCAGCAAGGCTCAACTACCTCCCAAACAGCACCACCAACTGTAATGGTGACCAAGTATTCACATTTCTGAGCCTATGGCAGACATTCTCATCCAAATCATGACCTCTCCTGTCGGTATTTGCTTCTCAGTGGCTATGAGGTTGAGCTGTTTCCTCCTCAAGCTCCCGAATGCTGGCCCTCACAGCACTCCTCCACCAGCATCCTCATGGGACGATTTCAGGACACACCTCTCCTTGTGTAGAAGCCCTCATCTTTTATGTGGAATGGCAAAGTGATTGCATCATCCCATGCACTGTACATCATCTCTAGGTGACTTAGGATACTATTATAAGCACTGTTCCTGTGTATCACTCAAGGGCATGAAAAGGGGAGAAAAGTCTGAGCATGTTTAGTACAGATATAAATTTTTCCTTAAATGTCTTTAATCTGCAGCTAGTTGAATTAGTGAATTCAACCTCTACTAAATGTTACCACTAAACAGGAATTAGTGTTAAAAAAAAGTTAGTGTGAGAGTTAAACAAGAGAAGTTATGTCCAGCATTTCCTTAGAGTTTTCACAAAGAGCACCCAGCCTCCTAGAGGGCTTATTAAAGGCCACCTAGTGCCTTGCTTAGAGTGTTTGATCTAGTAAAGGGCCCTGAGAATGTAACAAGTGCTTGGGGGATGCTAATGCTGCCAATCCAGAGCCAGGCTCCTGAACTGTCCAGCTATGTAAAGAGCTTCACCTTGCATCGGAACTGCACACAAGGAAGTTTAATCATTGCCAGGAAGATTGAGCAATAAAGATTTGTTTCATTCAAAACATTCCCAATTCTGCCCTAGTTGAATTCCCCCCTCCCAAGAATCTTACCTGAGCTGAGGACTACAAAATTTCTACTTCTTTCAGCTCACCTTTCTTGGAAGTTGAGACACATGCCCCAACACCTGTTTCTAAACACAGCTACTTGATGTATTACCTTTGGCAGCCCTTGCATATTTTTAATTGCCAATAAAGTTATTGAGATAGAAATATTCCATCTGTTTGAGTTTGTATCAAAGAGGCAGGTGACAAGGTTGCAGGTAATGATAATGTCAAGCTGTTTCCACAGCAAAGGGCTGTTCCTTGCTTTTCCATCTGCCAGAATTGACTTCATTTCCAGATTTGGCATTTGGGAAACAATATGTTCTTCTGGAGAAGGGATTGAAAGCCCAGTATTCCAAACATCAGTGGGTCACATGAAGCAATATTAAATGATATGGGGACAGATCTTATCAAATTTCCTGCCACTTAGCTGATACAAGACTAGGAGAAAACAAATTTGTGTGTGTGTGTGTGTGTGTGTGTGTGTACTTGTATGTATGTGTCCAGTGTACCTGGCTTTTCTCCATTTCCAAAACAGTTCCAAAAGATTACAAACACTGGACTAATGAAATGGCACAGTGGATAAAGGTGCTTGCTGGCAAGCCTGAGGACTTGAGTTTGACCCTGGAATCCACATAGTTGAGAAAGAAAGCCAACTCTTGCAGGTTGTCCTCTGACCTCCTCAAGTAGGCTGTGCACAGGCATGTACTTGCATGCTCTCTCTCCATTGTAAAGCAAACACACACAGCAAGAGGTTGTTTATACCGCATCTTATCGGTGGATGGTGGCTCTCTCCTATTGGTTATCATCAACATGCAAGATTGCCAAGATGCAGAGGACACCTCCTGAAGTTCACAGCTGGGAGGGGAGGCTCTCACTGTGAGAACTGGAAACCTGACTCTAGTAGCAGACACCATACGCCAGAGTGCAGTCTTGTTCTCTACTGGGCCTAAGCCAAGCAGAGTAGTACAGGGAAACCCAGCAAAGACTCTCAGAGCTGGGGAGATTCACAGTGCCCTTAGGGCAGCAGCATTGCTCAAATGTAAGACAGCCAAATGCTCATGGGAAATGATTGTAAGTTATGGAGGACTAGACGGAACGATGTCTCCTATACGTGCATGGTACCCAATAGTGCTCTTTTTTTTTTTTTTTTTTACATTTCTTCTTATGTGTTTGTGTTTATTTACTTGCTTATTTGTTTGTTTGTTTGTTTTTTAATTTATTTATTTTTATCTCAATCACAGGTTGGGTACTTTGAATCCCAGGCGTAGCCCCCTCCCCC